>JARKHS020035478.1:0-116956 GCA_030143305.2 Amblyomma americanum | reverse complement strand
GAACTCGATCTCTGCTACTTGTCATTACCCGCATCAGGGTAACCTGGTCCTTTTGGCTTCGTTAATTTCTTTGTATGACAGCGCACGTCCTCTTTCCTACCTCTTTCGTCCCCATCTTTGGTGCTGTTGCCCTCAAGAAGGTATAACCAAATCGCCCTTTAGAAAGAGTATTGAACTTCAATTCTAGAACTAGGGCACTGCTACTTGGTATAACCATAATCTGATTAGACTGGTCCTCTTGGCTTCGTTAATTTCTGTGTGTGTGACAGCGCCCCTCCTGTTTCTTCCCTCTTTCATCCCCGTTTTTGGTGCGGCTGACCTCAACAATGTACAAAGAAATCGCCCATTAGCAAGAGTATTGAACTTAAATTCTAGAACAAGGGATCTGCTACTTGTTATATTCATAATCTGAGTAACCTGATCCTCTTAGCTTCTTTACTTTCTGTGTGTGTGACAGCGCTCGTCCTGATTACTCCCTCTTTCGCCCCCTCTTTGGTGCTTTTGCCCCGTAGAATGTACAACCAAGCGTCCATTTTGCAAGAGTATTCAACTTCAACACCCCGCGGTGGTGGCTCAGTGGTTAAGGTGCTCGACTACTGATCCGGAGTTTCTTGGTTCGAGTTCGACCGCGGCGGGTGCGTTTTTACGGACAAAAAGCGCTAAGGCACCCGTGTGCTTTGCGATGTCAGTGCACCTTAAAGATCCCCAGGTGGTCGAAATTATTCTGGAGCCCTCCACTACGGCACCTCTTTCTTAATTTCTTTTATTACTCTCTCCTTTATCTCTTCCCTTACGGCGCGGTTCAGGCGTCCGGAGATATATGAGACTGATAATGGGCCATTTCCTTCCCTCCAAAGCCAATTATTATTATTATTATTATATAACTTCAATTCTAGAACTAGGGTTCCTATACTTGTTATAACCCTAACCTGAGTAACCTGATCCTCTCGGCTTCGTTAACGTCTGTGTGTGTGGCAGCGCTCCGCCTGTTTCCTACCTCCTTCGTCCCCGTATTTAGAGCTCTTGCCCTCAAGAATGTACAACAAAATCGCCATTTAGCAAAAGTTTTGAACTTCAATTCCAGAACTAGGCATCTTCTACTTGTTATAACAATAATCTTATTAACCTGATACTCTTGGCTTCGTTAATGTTTGTGTGTGTGACAGCGGTCCTCCTATTTCCTCCCTCTTTCGTCCCCGTGTTTGGTGCTGTTGCCCTCAAAAATGTATAACCAAATCGCCCTTTAGCAAGAGTATTGAACTTCTATTCTAGAACTAGGGCTCTGCTACATGTTTTAACCCTAATCTGCGTAACTTGAGCCTCTTGCCTTCGTTAATTTCTGTGTTTGTGACAGCACTCGGCCTGTTTCCTCGCTCCTTCGTCCCCGTGTTTGGTGCTGTTGCCCTCAAGAATGTATAACCATATCGCGCTTTAGCAAGAGTATTCAACTTAAATTCTAGAACTAGGGCTCTTCTACTCTTTATAACCACACTTTGAGATCCTTGTCCTTCTTGACTTCGTTAATTTCTGTGTTTGTAACAGCACTCGTCCTGTTTCCTCCCTCTTTCGTCCCCGTGTTTTGTGCTCTTGCCCTCAAGAATGTATAACAAAATCGCCCTTTAGCAAGAGTATTGAACTTCAATTCTAGAACTAGGGCTCTGCTACTTGTTATAACCCTAATCTGGTTAACTTGGTCCTCTTGCCTTTGTTAATTTCTGTGTTTGCGACAGCACACGTCTTGTTTCGTCCCTCTTTCGTCCCCGTATTTTGTGCTGTTGCCCTCAAGAATGTATAACAAAATCGCCCTTTAGCAAGAGTATTGAACTTCAATTCTAGAACTAGTTCTCTGCTACTTGTTATAACCCTAATCTGGTTAACTTGGTCCTCTTGCCTTTGTTAATTTCTGTGTTTGCGACAGCACACGTCTTGTTTCGTCCCTCTTTTGTCCCCGTATATTGTGCTGTTGCCCTCAAGAATGTATAACCAAATCGCCCTTTAGAAAGAATATTGAACTTTAATTCTTGAACTCGATCTCTGCTACTTGTCATTACCCGCATCAGGGTAACCTGGTCCTTTTGGCTTCGTTAATTTCTTTGTATGACAGCGCACGTCCTCTTTCCTACCTCTTTCGTCCCCATCTTTGGTGCTGTTGCCCTCAAGAAGGTATAACCAAATCGCCCTTTAGAAAGAGTATTGAACTTCAATTCTAGAACTAGGGCACTGCTACTTGGTATAACCATAATCTGATTAGACTGGTCCTCTTGGCTTCGTTAATTTCTGTGTGTGTGACAGCGCCCCTCCTGTTTCTTCCCTCTTTCATCCCCGTTTTTGGTGCGGCTGACCTCAACAATGTACAAAGAAATCGCCCATTAGCAAGAGTATTGAACTTAAATTCTAGAACAAGGGATCTGCTACTTGTTATATTCATAATCTGAGTAACCTGATCCTCTTAGCTTCTTTACTTTCTGTGTGTGTGACAGCGCTCGTCCTGATTACTCCCTCTTTCGCCCCCTCTTTGGTGCTTTTGCCCTCTAGAACGTACAACCAAGCCGTCCATTTTGCAAGAGTATTAAACTTCAACACCCCGCGGTGCTGGCTCAGTGGTTAAGGTGCTCGACTACTGATCCGGAGTTTCTTGGTTCGAGTTCGACCGCGGTGGGTGCGTTTTTACGGACAAAATGCGCTAAGGCACCCGTGTGCTTTGCGATGTCAGTGCACCTTAAAGATCCCCAGGTGGTCGAAATTATTCCGGAGCCCTCCACTACGGCACCTCTTTCTTAATTTCTTTTATTACTCTCTCCTTTATCTCTTCCCTTACGGCGCGGTTCAGGCGTCCGGAGATATATGAGACTGATATTGGGCCATTTCCTTCCCTCCAAAGCCAATTATATATTATTATTATTATATAACTTCAATTCTAGAACTAGGGTTCCTATACTTGTTATAACCCTAACCTGAGTAACCTGATCCTCTCGGCTTCGTTAACGTCTGTGTGTGTGGCAGCGCTCCGCCTGTTTCCTACCTCCTTCGTCCCCGTATTTAGAGCTCTTGCCCTCAAGAATGTACAACAAAATCGCCATTTAGCAAAAGTTTTGAACTTCAATTCCAGAACTAGGCATCTTCTACTTGTTATAACAATAATCTTATTAACCTGATACTCTTGGCTTCGTTAATGTTTGTGTGTGTGACAGCGGTCCTTCTATTTCCTCCCTCTTTCGTCCCCGTGTTTGGTGCTGTTGCCCTCAAAAATGTATAACCAAATCGCCCTTTAGCAAGAGTATTGAACTTCTATTCTAGAACTAGGGCTCTGCTACATGTTTTAACCCTAATCTGCGTAACTTGAGCCTCTTGCCTTCGTTAATTTCTGTGTTTGTGACAGCACTCGGCCTGTTTCCTCGCTCCTTCGTCCCCGTGTTTGGTGCTGTTGCCCTCAAGAATGTATAACCATATCGCCCTTTAGCAAGAGTATTGAACTTAAATTCTAGAACTAGGGCTCTGCTACTTGTTATAACCACAACTTTGAGACCTTGGTCCTTCTTGACTTCGTTAATTTCTGTGTTTGTGACAGCACTCGTCCTGTTTCCTCCCTCTTTCGTCCCGTGTTTTGTGCTCTTGCCCTCAAGAATGTATAACAAAATCGCCCTTTAGCAAGAGTATTGAACTTCAATTCTAGAACTAGGGCTCTGCTACTTGTTATAACCCTAATCTGGTTAACTTGGTCCTCTTGCCTTTGTTAATTTCTGTGTTTGCGACAGCACACGTCTTGTTTCGTCCCTCTTTCGTCCCCGTATTTTGTGCTGTTGCCCTCAAGAATGTATAACAAAATCGCCCTTTAGCAAGAGTATTGAACTTCAATTCTATAACTAGCACTCTGCTACTTGTTATAACGTTAATCTGAGTAACTTGGTCCTCTTGCCTTCGTTAATTTCTGTGTTTGCGACAGCACTCGTCCTGTTTCCTCCCTCTTTCGTCCCCGTGTTTGGTGCTGTTGCCTTCAAGAATGTATACCCAAATCGCTCTTTAGCAAGAGTATATAACTTACATTCTAGAACTAGGGCTCTGCTACTTGTTATAACCCTAATCTGAGTAACTTGAGCCTCTTGCCTTCGTTAATTTCTGTGTTTGCGACAGCACTCGTCCTATTTCCTCCCTCTTTCGTTGCTGTTGCCCTCTAGAATGTATGACCCAATTGCCCTTTAGCAAGAATAATGAACTTCAATTCTAGAACTAGGGCTCTGCTACTTGTTAGAACCCTAATCTGGTTAACTTGGTCCTCTTGCCTTCGTTAATTTCTGTGTTTGCGACAGCACTCGCCTTGTTTCCTGCCTCTTTTGTCCCCGTGCTTTGTGCTGCTGCCCTCAAGAATGTATAACAAAATCGCCCTTTAGCAAGAGTATTGAACTTCAATTCTATAACTAGCGCTTTGCTACTTGTTATAACGCTAATCTGAGTAACTTGGTCCTCTTGCCTTCGTTAATTTCTGTGTTTGTGACAGCACTCGTCCTCCTTCCTCTCTCTTTCGTCCCCGTGTTTGGTGCTGTTGCCCTCAAGAATGAATAACCATATCGCTCTTTAGCTAGAGTATTGAACTTCAATTCTATAACTAGATCTCTGCTACTTGTTATAACCCTAATCTGAGTAACTTGGTCCTCTTGCCTTCGTTAATTTCTGTGTTAGTGACAGCACTCGTCCTGTTTCGTCCCTCTTTCGTCCCCGTATTTTGAGCTGTTGCCCTCAAGAATGTATAACAAAATCGCCCTTTAGCAAGAGTATAGAACTTCAATTCTAGAACTAGGGCTCTGCTACTTGTTATAACGCTAATCTGAGTAACTTCGTTCTCTTGCCTTCGTTAATTTCTGTGTTTGTGACAGCACTCGTAATGTTTCCTCCGTCTTTCTTCCCCGTATTTTGTGCTGTTGTCTTCAAGAATGTATAGCCAAATCGCCCTTTAGCAAGAGTATTGAACTTCAATTGTATAACTAGGGCTCTGCTACTTGTTATAACCCTAATCTGAGTAACTTGGTCTTCTTGACCTCGTTAATTTCTGTGTTTGTGACAGCACTCGTCCTGTTTCCTCGCTCTTTCGTCCCCGTGTTTGGTGCTGTTGCCCTCTAGAATGTATAACCAAATCGCCCTTTAGCAAGAGTATTGAACTTCAATTCTAGAACTAGTTCTCTGCTACTTGTTATAACCCTAATCTGGTTAACTTGGTCCTCTTGCCTTTGTTAATTTCTGTGTTTGCGACAGCACACGTCTTGATTCGTCCCTCTTTTGTCCCCGTATATTGTGCTGTTGCCCTCAAGAATGTATAACCAAATCGCCCTTTAGAAAGAATATTGAACTTTAATTCTTGAACTCGATCTCTGCTACTTGTCATTACCCGCATCAGGGTAACCTGGACCTTTTGGCTTCGTTATTTTCTTTGTATGACAGCGCACGTCCTCTTTCCTACCTCTTTCGTCCCCATCTTTGGTGCTGTTGCCCTCAAGAAGGTATAACCAAATCGCCCTTTAGAAAGAGTATTGAACTTCAATTCTAGAACTAGGGCACTGCTACTTGGTATAACCACAATCTGATTAGACTGGTCCTCTTGGCTTCGTTAATTTCTGTGTGTGTGACAGCGGCCCTCCTGTTTCTTCCCTCTTTCATCCCCGTTTTTGGTGCGGCTGACCTCAACAATGTACAATGAAATCGCCCATTAGCAAGAGTATTGAACTTAAATTCTAGAACAAGGGATCTGCTACTTGTTATATTCATAATCTGAGTAACCTGATCCTCTTAGCTTCTTTACTTTCTGTGTGTGTGACAGCGCTCGTCCTGATTACTCCCTCTTTCGCCCCCTCTTTGGTGCTTTTGCCCTCTAGAACGTACAACCAAGCCGTCCATTTTGCAAGAGTATTAAACTTCAACACCCCGCGGTGCTTGCTCAGTGGTTAAGGTGCTCGACTACTGATCCGGAGTTTCTTGGTTCGAGTTCGACCGCGGTGGGTGCGTTTTTACGGACAAAATGCGCTAAGGCACCCGTGTGCTTTGCGATGTCAGTGCACCTTAAAGATCCCCAGGTGGTCGAAATTATTCCGGAGCCCTCCACTACGGCACCTCTTTCTTAATTTCTTTTATTACTCTCTCCTTTATCTCTTCCCTTACGGCGCGGTTCAGGCGTCCGGAGATATATGAGACTGATAATGGGCCATTTCCTTCCCTCCAAAGCCAATTATTATTATTATTATTATATATCTTCAATTCTAGAACTAGGGTTCCTATACTTGTTATAACCCTAACCTGAGTAACCTGATCCTCTCGGCTTCGTTAACGTCTGTGTGTGTGGCAGCGCTCCGCCTGTTTCCTACCTCCTTCGTCCCCGTATTTAGAGCTCTTGCCCTCAAGAATGTACAACAAAATCGCCATTTAGCAAAAGTTTTGAACTTCAATTCCAGAACTGGGCATCTTCTACTTGTTATAACAATAATCTTATTAACCTGATACTCTTGGCTTCGTTAATGTTTGTGTGTGTGACAGCGGTCCTCCTATTTCCTCCCTCTTTCGTCCCCGTGTTTGGTGCTGTTGCCCTCAAAAATGTATAACCAAATCGCCCTTTAGCAAGAGTATTGAACTTCTATTCTAGAACTAGGGCTCTGCTACATGTTTTAACCCTAATCTGCGTAACTTGAGCCTCTTGCCTTCGTTAATTTCTGTGTTTGTGACAGCACTCGGCCTGTTTCCTCGCTCCTTCGTCCCCGTGTTTGGTGCTGTTGCCCTCAAGAATGTATAACCATATCGCGCTTTAGCAAGAGTATTCAACTTAAATTCTAGAACTAGGGCTCTTCTAGTCTTTAAAACCACACTTTGAGATCCTTGTCCTTCTTGACTTCGTTAATTTCTGTGTTTGTAACAGCACTCGTCCTGTTTCCTCCCTCTTTCGTCCCCGTGTTTTGTGCTCTTGCCCTCAAGAATGTATAACAAAATCGCCCTTTAGCAAGAGTATTGAACTTCAATTCTAGAACTAGGGCTCTGCTACTTGTTATAACCCTAATCTGGTTAACTTGGTCCTCTTGCCTTTGTTAATTTCTGTGTTTGCGACAGCACACGTCTTGTTTCGTCCCTCTTTCGTCCCCGTATTTTGTGCTGTTGCCCTCAAGAATGTATAACAAAATCGCCCTTTAGCAAGAGTATTGAACTTCAATTCTAGAACTAGTTCTCTGCTACTTGTTATAACCCTAATCTGGTTAACTTGGTCCTCTTGCCTTTGTTAATTTCTGTGTTTGCGACAGCACACGTCTTGTTTCGTCCCTCTTTTGTCCCCGTATATTGTGCTGTTGCCCTCAAGAATGTATAACCAAATCGCCCTTTAGAAAGAATATTGAACTTTAATTCTTGAACTCGATCTCTGCTACTTGTTATTACCCGCATCAGGGTAACCTGGTCCTTTTGGCTTCGTTAATTTCTTTGTATGACAGCGCACGTCCTCTTTCCTACCTCTTTCGTCCCCATCTTTGGTGCTGTTGCCCTCAAGAAGGTATAACCAAATCGCCCTTTAGAAAGAGTATTGAACTTCAATTCTAGAACTAGGGCACTGCTACTTGGTATAACCATAATCTGATTAGACTGGTCCTCTTGGCTTCGTTAATTTCTGTGTGTGTGACAGCGCCCCTCCTGTTTCTTCCCTCTTTCATCCCCGTTTTTGGTGCGGCTGACCTCAACAATGTACAAAGAAATCGCCCATTAGCAAGAGTATTGAACTTAAATTCTAGAACAAGGGATCTGCTACTTGTTATATTCATAATCTGAGTAACCTGATCCTCTTAGCTTCTTTACTTTCTGTGTGTGTGACAGCGCTCGTCCTGATTACTCCCTCTTTCGCCCCCTCTTTGGTGCTTTTGCCCTCTAGAACGTACAACCAAGCCGTCCATTTTGCAAGATTATTAAACTTCAACACCCCGCGGTGCTGGCTCAGTGGTTAAGGTGCTCGACTACTGATCCGGAGTTTCTTGGTTCGAGTTCGACCGCGGTGGGTGCGTTTTTACGGACAAAATGCGCTAAGGCACCCGTGTGCTTTGCGATGTCAGTGCACCTTAAAGATCCCCAGGTGGTCGAAATTATTCCGGAGCCCTCCACTACGGCACCTCTTTCTTAATTTCTTTTATTACTCTCTCCTTTATCTCTTCCCTTACGGCGCGGTTCAGGCGTCCGGAGATATATGAGACTGATATTGGGCCATTTCCTTCCCTCCAAAGCCAATTAATTATTATTATTATTATATAACTTCAATTCTAGAACTAGGGTTCCTATACTTGTTATAACCCTAACCTGAGTAACCTGATCCTCTCGGCTTCGTTAACGTCTGTGTGTGTGGCAGCGCTCCGCCTGTTTCCTACCTCCTTCGTCCCCGTATTTAGAGCTCTTGCCCTCAAGAATGTACAACAAAATCGCCATTTAGCAAAAGTTTTGAACTTCAATTCCAGAACTAGGCATCTTCTACTTGTTATAACAATAATCTTATTAACCTGATACTCTTGGCTTCGTTAATGTTTGTGTGTGTGACAGCGGTCCTTCTATTTCCTCCCTCTTTCGTCCCCGTGTTTGGTGCTGTTGCCCTCAAAAATGTATAACCAAATCGCCCTTTAGCAAGAGTATTGAACTTCTATTCTAGAACTAGGGCTCTGCTACATGTTTTAACCCTAATCTGCGTAACTTGAGCCTCTTGCCTTCGTTAATTTCTGTGTTTGTGACAGCACTCGGCCTGTTTCCTCGCTCCTTCGTCCCCGTGTTTGGTGCTGTTGCCCTCAAGAATGTATAACCATATCGCGCTTTAGCAAGAGTATTGAACTTAAATTCTAGAACTAGGGCTCTTCTACTCTTTATAACCACACTTTGAGATCCTTGTCCTTCTTGACTTCGTTAATTTCTGTGTTTGTAACAGCACTCGTCCTGTTTCCTCCCTCTCTCGTCCCCGTGTTTTGTGCTCTTGCCCTCAAGAATGTATAACAAAATCGC
Organism: Amblyomma americanum; assembly: GCA_030143305.2. Classification (NCBI taxonomy): domain Eukaryota; kingdom Metazoa; phylum Arthropoda; class Arachnida; order Ixodida; family Ixodidae; genus Amblyomma; species Amblyomma americanum. The sequence goes on along the minus strand of JARKHS020035478.1, from coordinate 107,962 downwards.
CCTTTAGCAAGAGTATTGAACTTCAATTCTAGAACTAGGGCTCTGCTACTTGTTATAACCCTAATCTGGTTAACTTGGTCCTCTTGCCTTTGTTAATTTCTGTGTTTGCGACAGCACACGTCTTGTTTCGTCCCTCTTTCGTCCCCGTATTTTGTGCTGTTGCCCTCAAGAATGTATAACAAAATCGCCCTTTAGCAAGAGTATTGAACTTCAATTCTATAACTAGCACTCTGCTACTTGTTATAACGTTAATCTGAGTAACTTGGTCCTCTTGCCTTCGTTAATTTCTGTGTTTGCGACAGCACTCGTCCTGTTTCCTCCCTCTTTCGTCCCCGTGTTTGGTGCTGTTGCCTTCAAGAATGTATACCCAAATCGCTCTTTAGCAAGAGTATAGAACTTACATTCTAGAACTAGGGCTCTGCTACTTGTTATAACCCTAATCTGAGTAACTTGAGCCTCTTGCCTTCGTTAATTTCTGTGTTTGCGACAGCACTCGTCCTATTTCCTCCCTCTTTCGTCCCGTGTTTGTGCTGTTGCCCTCTAGAATGTATGACCCAATCGCCCTTTAGCAAGAATAATGAACTTCAATTCTAGAACTAGGGCTCTGCTACTTGTTAGAACCCTAATCTGGTTAACTTGGTCCTCTTGCCTTCGTTAATTTCTGTGTTTGCGACAGCACTCGCCTTGTTTCCTCCCTCTTTTGTCCCCGTGCTTTGTGCTGCTGCCCTCAAGAATGTATAACAAAATCGCCCTTTAGCAAGAGTATTGAACTTCAATTCTATAACTAGCGCTTTGCTACTTGTTATAACGCTAATCTGAGTAACTTGGTCCTCTTGCCTTCGTTAATTTCTGTGTTTGTGACAGCACTCGTCCTCCTTCCTCTCTCTTTCGTCCCCGTGTTTGGTGCTGTTGCCCTCAAGAATGAATAACCATATCGCTCTTTAGCTAGAGTATTGAACTTCAATTCTATAACTAGATCTCTGCTACTTGTTATAACCCTAATCTGAGTAACTTGGTCCTCTTGCCTTCGTTAATTTCTGTGTTTGTGACAGCACTCGTCCTGTTTCGTCCCTCTTTCGTCCCCGTATTTTGTGCTGTTGCCCTCAAGAATGTATAACAAAATCGCCCTTTAGCAAGAGTATAGAACTCAAATTCTAGAACTAGGGCTCTGCTACTTGTTATAACGCTAATCTGAGTAACTTCGGTCTCTTGCCTTCGTTAATTTCTGTGTTTGTGACAGCACTCGTCCTGTTTCCTCCCTCTTTCGTCCCCATGTTTGGTGCTATTGCCGTCAAGAATGTATAACCAAATCGCCCTTTAGCAAGAGTATCGAACTTCAATTCTAGAACTAGGGCTCTGCCAAATTTATAACCCCACTTTGAGTAATTGGGTCCTCTTTCTTTCGTTAATTTCTGTGTTTGTGACAGTAATCATCCTGGTTCCTCCGTATTTCGTCCCCGTGTTTAGTGCTGTTGCCCTCAAGAATGTATAACCAAATTACCCTTTAGCAAGTGTATTGAACTTCAAATTCTACAACTAGGGCTCTCCTACTTGTTATAACTCTAATCCGAGTAACTTGGTCTCCTTTCCTTCAATAATTTCTGTGTTTTTGACAGCACTCGTCCTGTTTCCTCTGTCTTTTGTCGTCGTGTTTGGTGCTGTCGCCATCAAGAATTTATAACCAAATCGCCCTTTAGCAAGAGTATTGAACTTAAATTCTATATCTAGGGCACTGCTACTTGTTATAACCCTAATATGAGTAACTTGGTCCTCTTGCCTTCGTTAATTTCTTTGTTAGTGACAGCACTCGTCCTGTTTCGTCCCTCTTTCGTCCCCGTATTTTGTGCTGTTGCCCTCAAGAATGTATAACAAAATCGCCCTTTAGCAAGAGTATTGAACTTCAATTCTATAACTAGCGCTCTGCTACTTGTTATAACGCTAATCTGAGTAACTTCGTTCTCTTGCCTTCGTTAAATTCTGTGTTTGTGACAGCACTCGTCCTGTTTCGTCCCTCTTTCCGTCCCCGTGCTTGGTGCTGTTGGCCTCAAGAATACATATTCAAATCGCCCTTTAGCAAGAGTATTGAACATCAATTCTAGCCTAGGGCTCTGCTACTTGTTATAACCCTAATCTGAGTAACTTGGTCATCTTGCCTTCGTTAATTTCTGTGTTTGTGACAGCACTCGTAATGTTTCCTCCGTCTTTCGTCCCCGTATTTTGTGCTCTTGTCTTCAAGAATGTATAGCCATATCGCCCTTTAGCAAGAGTACTGAACTTCAATTGTATAACTAGGGCTCTGCTACTTGTTATAACCCTAATCTGAGTAACTTGGTCTTCTTGACCTCGTTATTTTCTGTGTTTGTGACAGCACTCGTCCTGTTTCCTCCCTCTTTCGTCCCCGTGTTTGATGCTGTTGCCCTCTAGAATGTATAACCAAATCGCCATTTAGCAAAAGTTTTGAACTTCAATTCCAGAACTAGGCATCTTCTACTTGTTATAACAATAATCTTATTAACCTGATACTCTTGGCTTCGTTAATTTTTGTGTGTGTGACAGCGCTCCTCCTATTTCCTCCCTCTTTTGTCCCCGTGCTTTGTGCTGTTGCCCTCAAGAATGTATAACAAAATCGCCTTTAGCAAGAGTATTGAACTTCAATTCTATAACTAGCGCTTTGCTACTTGTTATAACGCTAATCTGAGTAACTTGGTCCTCTTGCCTTCGTTAATTTCTGTGTTTGTGACAGCACTCGTCCTCCTTCCTCTCTCTTTCGTCCCCGTGTTTGGTGCTGTTGCCCTCAAGAATGAATAACCATATCGCTCTTTAGCTAGAGTATTGAACTTCAATTCTATGAACTAGATCTCTGCTACTTGTTATAACCCTAATATGATTAACTTGAGCCTCTTGCCTTCGTTAATTTCTGTGTTTGTGACAGCACTCGTCCTGTTACCTCCCTCTTTCTTCCCCGTGTTTTTTTGCTGTTGCCCTCAAGCATGTATAACAAAATCGCCCTTTAGCAAGAGTATTGAACTTCAATTCTATAACTAGCGCTCTGCTACTTGTTATAACGCTAATCTGAGTAACTTTGTTCTCTTGCCTTCCTTAATTTCTGTGTTTGTGACACAACTCGTCCTGTTTCCTCCCTCTTTCGTCCCCATGTTTGGTGCTATCGCCCTTTAGCAAGAGTATCGAACTTCAATTCTAGAACTAGGGCTCTGCTACTTGTTATAACCCTAATCTGAGTACCTTGGTCCTCTTTCCTTCGTTAATTTCTGTGTTTGTGACAGCACTCGTAATGTTTCCTCCGTCTTTCTTCCCCGTATTTTGTGCTGTTGTCTTCAAGAATGTATAGCCAAATCACCCTTTAGCAAGAGTATTGAACTTCAATTGTATAACTAGGGCTCTGCTACTTGTTATAACCCTAATCTGAGTAACTTGGTCTTCTTGACCTCGTTAATTTCTGTGTTTGTGACAGCACTCGTCCTGTTTCCTCGCTCTTTCGTCCCCGTGTTTGGTGCTGTTGCCCTCTAGAATATATAACCAAATCGCCCTTTAGCAAGAGTATTGAACTTCAATTCTAGAACTAGTTCTCTGCTACTTGTTATAACCCTAATCTGGTTAACTTGGTCCTCTTGCCTTTGTTAATTTCTGTGTTTGCGACAGCACACGTCTTGTTTCGTCCCTCTTTTGTCCCCGTATATTGTGCTGTTGCCCTCAAGAATGTATAACCAAATCGCCCTTTAGAAAGAATATTGAACTTTAATTCTTGAACTCGATCTCTGCTACTTGTCATTACCCGCATCAGGGTAACCTGGTCCTTTTGGCTTCGTTAATTTCTTTGTATGACAGCGCACGTCCTCTTTCCTACCTCTTTCGTCCCCATCTTTGGTGCTGTTGCCCTCAAGAAGGTATAACCAAATCGCCCTTTAGAAAGAGTATTGAACTTCAATTCTAGAACTAGGGCACTGCTACTTGGTATAACCATAATCTGATTAGACTGGTCCTCTTGGCTTCGTTAATTTCTGTGTGTGTGACAGCGCCCCTCCTGTTTCTTCCCTCTTTCATCCCCGTTTTTGGTGCGGCTGACCTCAACAATGTACAAAGAAATCGCCCATTAGCAAGAGTATTGAACTTAAATTCTAGAACAAGGGATCTGCTACTTGTTATATTCATAATCTGAGTAACCTGATCCTCTTAGCTTCTTTACTTTCTGTGTGTGTGACAGCGCTCGTCCTGATTACTCCCTCTTTCGCCCCCTCTTTGGTGCTTTTGCCCTCTAGAACGTACAACCAAGCCGTCCATTTTGCAAGAGTATTAAACTTCAACACCCCGCGGTGCTGGCTCAGTGGTTAAGGTGCTCGACTACTGATCCGGAGTTTCTTGGTTCGAGTTCGACCGCGGTGGGTGCGTTTTTACGGACAAAATGCGCTAAGGCACCCGTGTGCTTTGCGATGTCAGTGCACCTTAAAGATCCCCAGGTGGTCGAAATTATTCCGGAGCCCTCCACTACGGCACCTCTTTCTTAATTTCTTTTATTACTCTCTCCTTTATCTCTTCCCTTACGGCGCGGTTCAGGCGTCCGGAGATATATGAGACTGATATTGGGCCATTTCCTTCCCTCCAAAGCCAATTATATATTATTATTATTATATAACTTCAATTCTAGAACTAGGGTTCCTATACTTGTTATAACCCTAACCTGAGTAACCTGATCCTCTCGGCTTCGTTAACGTCTGTGTGTGTGGCAGCGCTCCGCCTGTTTCCTCCCTCCTTCGTCCCCGTATTTAGAGCTCTTGCCCTCAAGAATGTACAACCAAATCGCCATTTAGCAAAAGTTTTGAACTTCAATTCCAGAACTAGGCATCTTCTACTTGTTATAACAATAATCTTATTAACCTGATACTCTTGGCTTCGTTAATTTTTGTGTGTGTGACAGCGCTCCTCCTATTTCCTCCCTCTTTCGTCCCCGTGTTTGGTGCTGTTGCCCTCAAAAATGTATAACCAAATCGCCCTTTAGCAAGAGTATTGAACTTCAATTCTAGAACTAGGGCTCTGCTTCTTGTTATAACCCTAATCTGAGTAACTTGAGCCTCTTGCCTTCGTTAATTTCTGTGTTTGTGACAGCACTCGTCCTCTTTCCTCTCTCTTTCGTCCCCGTGTTTTGTGCTGTTGCCCTCAAGAATGTATAACAACATCGCCCTTTAGCAAGAGTATTGAACTTAATTCTTGAACTCGATCTCTGGTATTTGTCAGTAACCGAAACAGAGTAACCTGGTCATTTTGGCTTCGTTAATTTCTGTGTGTGTGACAGCGCACGTCCTCTTTCCTCCCTTTTTCGTCCCTGTCTTTGGTGCTGTTGCCCATCACGAATGTACAACCAAATCGCCCTTTAGCAAGAGTATTGAAGTTCAATTCTAGAACTAGGGCACTGCTACTTGTTATAACCATAATCTGATTAGACTGGTCCTCTTGGCTTCGTTAATTTCTGGGTGTGTGACAGCGCTCCTCCTGTTTCATCCCTCTTTCATCCCCGTTTTTGGTGCGGTTGACCTCAACAATGTACAAAGAAATCGCCCAATAGCAAGAGTATTGAACTTAAATTCTAAAACAAGGGATCTGCTACTTGTTATATTCATAATCTGAGTAACCTGATCCTCTTAGCATCGTTACTTTCTGTGTGTGTGACAGCGCTCGTCCTGTTTACTCCCTCTTTCGCCCCCTCTTTGGTGCTTTTGCCCCGTAGAATGTATAACCAAGTCGTCCAATTTGCAAGAGTATTGAACTTCAACACCCCGCGGTGGTGTCTCAGTGGTTAAGGTGCTCGACTACTGATCCGGAGTTTCTTGGTTCGAGCTCGACTGCGGCGGATGCGTTTTTACGGAAGAAAAACTCTAAGGCACCCGTGTGCTTTGCGATGTCAGTGCACCTTAAACATCCCCAGGTGGTCGAACTTATTCCGGAGCCCTCCACTACGGCACCTCTTACTTGATTTCTTTATTTACTGTTTCCTTTATCTCTTCCCTTACGGCGTGGTTCAGGCGTCCGAAGATATATGAGACTGATATTGCGCCAATTCCTTCCCCCAAAACCAATTATTATTATTATTCTTATATAACTTCAATTCTAGAACTAGGGCTCTTATACTTTTTATAACCCTAACCTGAGTAACCTGATCCTCTCGGCTGCGTTAACGTCTGTGTGTGTGGCAGCGCTCCGCCTGTTTCCTCCCTCCTTCGTCCCCGTATTTCGAGCTGTTGCCCTCGAGAATGTACAACCAAATGCGCCATTTAGCAAAAGTTTTGAACTTCGAGCCTAGAACTAAGCATCTTCTACTTTTTATAACAATAATCTTATTAACTTGATACTCTTGGCTTCGTTAATTTTTGTGTGTGTGACAGCGCTCCTTCTATTTCCTCCCTCTTTCGTCCCCGTGTTTGGTGCTGTTGCCCTCTAGAATGTATAACCAAATCGCCCTTTAGCAAGAGTATTGAACTTCAATTCTAGAACTAGGGCTCTGCTACTTGTTATAACGCTAATCTGAGTAACTTGGTCCTCTTGCCTTCGTTAATTTCTGTGTTTGCGACAGCACTCGTCCTGTTTCCTCCCTCTTTCGTCTCCGTGTTTGTTGCTGTTGCCCTCTAGAATGTATGACCCAATCGCCCTTTAGCAAGAATAATGAACTTCAATTCTAGAACTAGGGCTCTGCTACTTGTTAGAACCCTAATCTGGTTAACTTGGTCCTCTTGCCTTCGTTAATTTCTGTGTTTGCGACAGCACTCGCCTTGTTTCCTCCCTCTTTTGTCCCCGTGCTTTGTGCTGCTGCCCTCAAGAATGTATAACAAAATCGCCCTTTAGCAAGAGTATTGAACTTCAATTCTATAACTAGCGCTTTGCTACTTGTTATAACGCTAATCTGAGTAACTTGGTCCTCTTGCCTTCGTTAATTTCTGTGTTTGTGACAGCACTCGTCCTCCTTCCTCTCTCTTTCGTCCCCGTGTTTGGTGCTGTTGCCCTCAAGAATGAATAACCATATCGCTCTTTAGCTAGAGTATTGAACTTCAATTCTATAACTAGATCTCTGCTACTTGTTATAACCCTAATCTGAGTAACTTGGTCCTCATGTCTTCGTTAATTTCTGTGTTTGTGACAGCACTCGTCCTGTTTCCTCCCTCTTTCGTCCCCGTGTTTTGTGCTGTTGCCCTCAAGCATATATAACAAAATCGCCCTTTAGCAAGAGTATTGAACTTCAATTCTATAACTAGCGCTCTGCTACTTGTTATAACGCTAATCTGAGTAACTTCGTTCTCTTGCCTTCCTTAATTTCTGTGTTTGTGACAGCACTCGTCCTGTTTCCTCCCTCTTTCGTCCCCATGTTTGGTGCTATCGCCCTTTAGCAAGAGTATCGAACTTCAATTCTAGAACTAGGGCTCTGCTACTTGTTATAACCCTAATCTGAGTAACTTGGTCCTCTTTCCTTCGTTAATTTCTGTGTTTGTGACAGCACTCGTAATGTTTCCTCCGTCTTTCTTCCCCGTATTTTGTGCTGTTGTCTTCAAGAATGTATAGCCATATCGCCCTTTAGCAAGAGTACTGAACTTCAATTGTATAACTAGGGCTCTGCTACTTGTTATAACCCTAATCTGAGTAACTTGGTCTTCTTGACCTCGTTAATTTCTGTGTTTGTGACAGCACTCGTCCTGTTTCCTCCCTCTTTCGTCCCCGTGTTTGGTGCTGTTGCCCTCTAGAATGTATAACCAAATCGCCCTTTAGCAAGAGTATTGAACTTCAATTCTAGAACTAGGGCTCTGCTACTTGTTATAACCCTAATCTGGTTAACTTGGTCCTCTTGCCTTTGTTAATTTCTGTGTTTGCGACAGCACACGTCTTGTTTCGTCCCTCTTTCGTCCCCGTATTTTGTGCTGTTGCCCTCAAGAATGTATAACAAAATCGCCCTTTAGCAAGAGTATTGAACTTCAATTCTATAACTAGCACTCTGCTACTTGTTATAACGCTAATCTGAGTAACTTGGTCCTCTTGCCTTCGTTAATTTCTGTGTTTGCGACAGCACTCGTCCTGTTTCCTCCCTCTTTCGTCCCCGTGTTTGGTGCTCTTGCCTTCAAGAATGTATACCCAAATCGCCCTTTAGCAAGAGTATAGAACTTACAATTCTAGAACTAGGGCTCTGCTACTTGTTATAACCCTAATCTGAGTAACTTGAGTCCTCTTGCCTTCGTTAATTTCTGTGTTTGCGACAGCACTCGTCCTGTTTCCTCCCTCTTTCGTCCCCGTGTTTGGTGCTGTTGCCCTCTAGAATGTATAACCAAATCGCCCTTTAGCAAGAGTATTGAACTTCAATTCTAGAACTAGGGCTCTGCTACTTGTTAGAACCCTAATCTGGTTAACTTGGTCCTCTTGCCTTCGTTAATTTCTGTGTTTGCGACAGCACTCGCCTTGTTTCCTCCCTCTTTTGTCCCCGTGCTTTGTGCTGTTGCCCTCAAGAATGTATAACAAAATCGCCCTTTGGCAAGAGTATAGAACTCAAATTCTAGAACTAGGGCTCTGCTACTTGTTATAACGCTAATCTGAGTAACTTCGTTCTCTTGCCTTCGTTAATTTCTGTGTTTGTGACAGCACTCGTCCTGTTTCCTCCCTCTTTCGTCCCCATGTTTGGTGCTATTGCCGTCAAGAATGTATAACCAAATCGCCCTTTAGCAAGAGTATCGAACTTCAATTCTAGAACTAGGGCTCTGCCAAATTTATAACCCCACTTTGAGTAATTGGGTCCTCTTTCTTTCGTTAATTTCTGTGTTTGTGACAGTAATCATCCTGGTTCCTCCGTATTTTGTCCCCGTGTTTAGTGCTGTTGCCCTCAAGAATGTATAACCAAATTACCCTTTAGCAAGTGTATTGAACTTAAATTCTACAACTAGGGCTCTCCTACTTGTTATAACTCTAATCCGAGTAACTTGGTCTTCTTTCCTTCAATAATTTCTGTGTTTTTGACAGCACTCGTCCTGTTTCCTCTGTCTTTTGTCGTCGTGTTTGGTGCTGTCGCCATCAAGAATTTATAACCAAATCGCCCTTTAGCAAGAGTATTGAACTTAAGTTCTATATCTAGGGCACTGCTACTTGTTATAACCCTAATATGAGTAACTTGGTCCTCTTGCCTTCGTTAATTTCTTTGTTAGTGACAGCACTCGTCCTGTTTCGTCCCTCTTTCGTCCCCGTATTTTGTGCTGTTGCCCTCAAGAATGTATAACAAAATCGCCCTTTAGCAAGAGTATTGAACTTCAATTCTATAACTAGCGCTCTGCTACTTGTTATAACGCTAATCTGAGTAACTTCGTTCTCTTGCCTTCCTTAATTTCTGTGTTTGTGACAGCACTCGTCCTGTTTCCTCCCTCTTTCGTCCCCATGTTTGGTGCTATCGCCCTTTAGCAAGAGTATCGAACTTCAATTCTAGAACTAGGGCTCTGCTACTTGTTATAACCCTAATCTGAGTAACTTGGTCCTCTTTCCTTCGTTAATTTCTGTGTTTGTGACAGCACTCGTAATGTTTCCTCCGTCTTTCTTCCCCGTATTTTGTGCTGTTGTCTTCAAGAATGTATAGCCATATCGCCCTTTAGCAAGTGTACTGAACTTCAATTGTATAACTAGGGCTCTGCTACTTGTTATAACCCTAATCTGAGTAACTTGGTCTTCTTGACCTCGTTAATTTCTGTGTTTGTGACAGCACTCGTCCTGTTTCCTCGCTCTTTCGTCCCCGTGTTTGGTGCTGTTGCCCTCTAGAATGTATAACCAAATCGCCCTTTAGCAAGAGTATTGAACTTCAATTCTAGAACTAGTTCTCTGCTACTTGTTATAACCCTAATCTGGTTAACTTGGTCCTCTTGCCTTTGTTAATTTCTGTGTTTGCGACAGCACACGTCTTGTTTCGTCCCTCTTTTGTCCCCGTATATTGTGCTGTTGCCCTCAAGAATGTATAACCAAATCGCCCTTTAGAAAGAATATTGAACTTTAATTCTTGAACTCGATCTCTGCTACTTGTCATTACCCGCATCAGGGTAACCTGGTCCTTTTGGCTTCGTTAATTTCTTTGTATGACAGCGCACGTCCTCTTTCCTACCTCTTTCGTCCCCATCTTTGGTGCTGTTGCCCTCAAGAAGGTATAACCAAATCGCCCTTTAGAAAGAGTATTGAACTTCAATTCTAGAACTAGGGCACCGCTACTTGGTATAACCATAATCTGATTAGACTGGTCCTCTTGGCTTCGTTAATTTCTGTGTGTGTGACAGCGCCCCTCCTGTTTCTTCCCTCTTTCATCCCCGTTTTTGGTGCGGCTGACCTCAACAATGTACAAAGAAATCGCCCATTAGCAAGAGTATTGAACTTAAATTCTAGAACAAGGGATCTGCTACTTGTTATATTCATAATCTGAGTAACCTGATCCTCTTAGCTTCTTTACTTTCTGTGTGTGTGACAGCGCTCGTCCTGATTACTCCCTCTTTCGCCCCCTCTTTGGTGCTTTTGCCCTCTAGAACGTACAACCAAGCCGTCCATTTTGCAAGAGTATTAAACTTCAACACCCCGCGGTGCTGGCTCAGTGGTTAAGGTGCTCGACTACTGATCCGGAGTTTCTTGGTTCGAGTTCGACCGCGGTGGGTGCGTTTTTACGGACAAAATGCGCTAAGGCACCCGTGTGCTTTGCGATGTCAGTGCACCTTAAAGATCCCCAGGTGGTCGAAATTATTCCGGAGCCCTCCACTACGGCACCTCTTTCTTAATTTCTTTTATTACTCTCTCCTTTATCTCTTCCCTTACGGCGCGGTTCAGGCGTCCGGAGATATATGAGACTGATATTGGGCCATTTCCTTCCCTCCAAAGCCAATTAATATTATTATTATTATATAACTTCAATTCTAGAACTAGGGTTCCTATACTTGTTATAACCCTAACCTGAGTAACCTGATCCTCTCGGCTTCGTTAACGTCTGTGTGTGTGGCAGCGCTCCGCCTGTTTCCTACCTCCTTCGTCCCCGTATTTAGAGCTCTTGCCCTCAAGAATGTACAACAAAATCGCCATTTAGCAAAAGTTTTGAACTTCAATTCCAGAACTAGGCATCTTCTACTTGTTATAACAATAATCTTATTAACCTGATACTCTTGGCTTCGTTAATGTTTGTGTGTGTGACAGCGGTCCTTCTATTTCCTCCCTCTTTCGTCCCCGTGTTTGGTGCTGTTGCCCTCAAAAATGTATAACCAAATCGCCCTTTAGCAAGAGTATTGAACTTCTATTCTAGAACTAGGGCTCTGCTACATGTTTTAACCCTAATCTGCGTAACTTGAGCCTCTTGCCTTCGTTAATTTCTGTGTTTGTGACAGCACTCGGCCTGTTTCCTCGCTCCTTCGTCCCCGTGTTTGGTGCTGTTGCCCTCAAGAATGTATAACAAAATCGCCCTTTAGCAAGAGTATTGAACTTCAATTCTAGAACTAGGGCTCTGCTACTTGTTATAACCCTAATCTGGTTAACTTGGTCCTCTTGCCTTTGTTAATTTCTGTGTTTGTCGACAGCACACGTCTTGTTTCGTCCCTCTTTCGTCCCCGTGTTTTGTGCTCTTGCCCTCAAGAATGTATAACAAAATCGCCCTTTAGCAAGAGTATTGAACTTCAATTCTAGAACTAGGGCTCTGCTACTTGTTATAACCCTAATCTGGTTAACTTGGTCCTCTTGCCTTTGTTAATTTCTGTGTTTGCGACAGCACACGTCTTGTTTCGTCCCTCTTTCGTCCCCGTATTTTGTGCTGTTGCCCTCAAGAATGTATAACAAAATCGCCCTTTAGCAAGAGTATTGAACTTCAATTCTATAACTAGCACTCTGCTACTTGTTATAACGTTAATCTGAGTAACTTGGTCCTCTTGCCTTCGTTAATTTCTGTGTTTGCGACAGCACTCGTCCTGTTTCCTCCCTCTTTCGTCCCCGTGTTTGGTGCTGTTGCCTTCAAGAATATATACCCAAATCGCTCTTTAGCAAGAGTATAGAACTTACATTCTAGAACTAGGGCTCTGCTACTTGTTATAACCCTAATCTGAGTAACTTGAGCCTCTTGCCTTCGTTAATTTCTGTGTTTGCGACAGCACTCGTCCTATTTCCTCCCTCTTTCGTCTCCGTGTTTGTTGCTGTTGCCCTCTAGAATGTATGACCCAATCGCCCTTTAGCAAGAATAATGAACTTCAATTCTAGAACTAGGGCTCTGCTACTTGTTAGAACCCTAATCTGGTTAACTTGGTCCTCTTGCCTTCGTTAATTTCTGTGTTTGCGACAGCACTCGCCTTGTTTCCTCCCTCTTTTGTCCCCGTGCTTTGTGCTGCTGCCCTCAAGAATGTATAACAAAATCGCCCTTTAGCAAGAGTATTGAACTTCAATTCTATAACTAGCGCTTTGCTACTTGTTATAACGCTAATCTGAGTAACTTGGTCCTCTTGCCTTCGTTAATTTCTGTGTTTGTGACAGCACTCGTCCTCCTTCCTCTCTCTTTCGTCCCCGTGTTTGGTGCTGTTGCCCTCAAGAATGAATAACCATATCGCTCTTTAGCTAGAGTATTGAACTTCAATTCTATATCTAGATCTCTGCTACTTGTTATAACCCTAATCTGAGTAACTTGGTCCTCATGTCTTCGTTAATTTCTGTGTTTGTGACAGCACTCGTCCTGTTTCCTCCCTCTTTCGTCCCCGTGTTTTGTGCTGTTGCCCTCAAGCATATGTAACAAAATCGCCCTTTAGCAAGAGTATTGAACTTCAGTTCTATAACTAGCGCTCTGCTACTTGTTATAACGCTAATCTGAGTAACTTCGTTCTCTTGCCTTCCTTAATTTCTGTGTTTGTGACAGCACTCGTCCTGTTTCCTCCCTCTTTCGTCCCCATGTTTGGTGCTATCGCCCTTTAGCAAGAGTATCGAACTTCAATTCTAGAACTAGGGCTCTGCTACTTGTTATAACCCTAATCTGAGTAACTTGGTCCTCTTTCCTTCGTTAATTTCTGTGTTTGTGACAGCACTCGTAATGTTTCCTCCGTCTTTCTTCCCCGTATTTGGTGCTGTTGTCTTCAAGAATGTATAGCCACATCGCCCTTTAGCAAGAGTACTGAACTTCAATTGTATAACTAGGGCTCTGCTACTTGTTATAACCCTAATCTGAGTAACTTGGTCCTCTTGACTTTGTTAATTTCTGTGTTTGCGACAGCACACGTCTTGTTTAGTCCCTCTTTCGTCCCCGTATTTTGTGCTGTTGCCCTCAAGAATGTATAACAAAATCGCCCTTTAGCAAGAGTATTGAACTTCAATTCTATAACTAGCACTCTGCTACTTGTTATAACGTTAATCTGAGTAACTTGGTCCTCTTGCCTTCGTTAATTTCTGTGTTTGCGACAGCACTCGTCCTGTTTCCTCCCTCTTTCGTCCCCGTGTTTGGTGCTCTTGCCTTCAAGAATGTATACCCAAATCGCCCTTTAGCAAGAGTATAGAACTTACATTCTATGAACTAGGGCTCTGCTACTTGTTATAACCCTAATCTGAGTAACTTGAGCCTCTTGCCTTCGTTAATTTCTGTGTTTGCGACAGCACTCGTCCTGTTTCCTCCCTCTTTCGTCTCCGTGTTTGGTGCTGTTGCCCTCTAGAATGTATGACCCAATCGCCCTTTAGCAAGAATATTGAACTTCAATTCTAGAACTAGGGCTCTGCTACTTGTTAGAACCCTAATCTGGTTATCTTGGTCCTCTTGCCTTCGTTAATTTCTGTGTTTGCGACAGCACTCGCCTTGTTTCCTCCCTCTTTTGTCCCCGTGCTTTGTGCTGTTGCCCTCAAGAATGTATAACAAAATCGCCCTTTGGCAAGAGTATAGAACTCAAGTTCTAGAACTAGGGCTCTGCTACTTGTTATAACGCTAATCTGAGTAACTTCGTTCTCTTGCCTTCGTTAATTTCTGTGTTTGTGACAGCACTCGTCCTGTTTCCTCCCTCTTTCGTCCCCATGTTTGGTGCTATTGCCGTCAAGAATGTATAACCAAATCGCCCTTTAGCAAGAGTATCGAACTTCAATTCTAGAACTAGGGCTCTGCCAAATTTATAACCCCACTTTGAGTAATTGGGTCCTCTTTCTTTCGTTAATTTCTGTGTTTGTGACAGTAATCATCCTGGTTCCTCCGTATTTTGTCCCCGTGTTTAGTGCTGTTGCCCTCAAGAATGTATAACCAAATTACCCTTTAGCAAGTGTATTGAACTTAAATTCTACAACTAGGGCTCTCCTACTTGTTATAACTCTAATCCGAGTAACTTGGTCTTCTTTCCTTCAATAATTTCTGTGTTTTTGACAGCACTCGTCCTGTTTCCTCTGTCTTTTGTCGTCGTGTTTGGTGCTGTCGCCATCAAGAATTTATAACCAAATCGCCCTTTAGCAAGAGTATTGAACTTAAGTTCTATATCTAGGGCACTGCTACTTGTTATAACCCTAATATGAGTAACTTGGTCCTCTTGCCTTCGTTAATTTCTTTGTTAGTGACAGCACTCGTCCTGTTTCGTCCCTCTTTCGTCCCCGTATTTTGTGCTGTTGCCCTCAAGAATGTATAACAAAATCGCCCTTTAGCAAGAGTATTGAACTTCAATTCTATAACTAGCGCTCTGCTACTTGTTATAACGCTAATCTGAGTAACTTCGTTCTCTTGCCTTCCTTAATTTCTGTGTTTGTGACAGCACTCGTCCTGTTTCCTCCCTCTTTCGTCCCCATGTTTGGTGCTATCGCCCTTTACCAAGAGTACTGAACTTCAATTGTATAACTAGGGCTCTGCTACTTGTTATAACCCTAATCTGAGTAACTTGGTCTTCTTGAGCTCGTTATTTTCTGTGTTTGTGACAGCACTCGTCCTGTTTCCTCCCTCTTTCGTCCCCGTGTTTGGTGCTGTTGCCCTCTAGAATGTATAACCAAATCGCCATTTAGCAAGAGTATTGAACTTCAATTCTAGAACTAGGGCTCTGCTACTTGTTATAACCCTAATCTGGTTAACTTGGTCATCTTGCCTTTGTTAATTTCTGTGTTTGCGACAGCACACGTCTTGTTTCGTCCCTCTTTCGTCCCCGTATTTTGTGCTGTTGCCCTCAAGAATGTATAACAAAATCGCCCTTTAGGAAGAGTATTGAACTTCAATTCTATAACTAGCACTCTGCTACTTGTTATAACGCTAATCTGAGTAACTTGGTCCTCTTGCCTTCGTTAATTTCTGTGTGTGTGGCAGCGCTCCGCCTGTTTCCTCCCTCCTTCGTCCCCGTATATAGAGCTGTTGCCCTCAAGAATGTACAACTTAATCGCCATTTAGCAAAAGTTTTGAACTTCAATTCCAGAACTAGGCATCTTCTACTTGTTATAACAATAATCTTATTAACCTGATACTCTTGGCTTCGTTAATTTTTGTGTGTGTGACAGCGCTCCTCCTATTTCCTCCCTCTTTTGTCCCCGTGTTTTTTTGCTGTTGCCCTCAAGCATGTATAACAAAATCGCCCTTTAGCAAGAGTATTGAACTTCAATTCTATAACTAGCGCTCTGCTACTTGTTATAACGCTAATCTGAGTAACTTTGTTCTCTTGCCTTCCTTAATTTCTGTGTTTGTGACACAACTCGTCCTGTTTCCTCCCTCTTTCGTCCCCATGTTTGGTGCTATCGCCCTTTAGCAAGAGTATCGAACTTCAATTCTAGAACTAGGGCTCTGCTACTTGTTATAACCCTAATCTGAGTACCTTGGTCCTCTTTCCTTCGTTAATTTCTGTGTTTGTGACAGCACTCGTAATGTTTCCTCCGTCTTTCTTCCCCGTATTTTGTGCTGTTGTCTTCAAGAATGTATAGCCAAATCGCCCTTTAGCAAGAGTATTGAACTTCAATTGTATAACTAGGGCTCTGCTACTTGTTATAACCCTAATCTGAGTAACTTGGTCTTCTTGACCTCGTTAATTTCTGTGTTTGTGACAGCACTCGTCCTGTTTCCTCGCTCTTTCGACCCCGTGTTTGGTGCTGTTGCCCTCTAGAATATATAACCAAATCGCCCTTTAGCAAGAGTATTGAACTTCAATTCTAGAACTAGTTCTCTGCTACTTGTTATAACCCTAATCTGGTTAATTTGGTCCTCTTGCCTTTGTTATTTTTCTGTGTTTGCGACAGCACACGTCTTGTTTCGTCCCTCTTTTGTCCCCGTATATTGTGCTGTTGCCCTCAAGAATGTATAACCAAATCGCCCTTTAGAAAGAATATTGAACTTTAATTCTTGAACTCGATCTCTGCTACTTGTCATTACCCGCATCAGGGTAACCTGGTCCTTTTGGCTTCGTTAATTTCTTTGTATGACAGCGCACGTCCTCTTTCCTACCTCTTTCGTCCCCATCTTTGGTGCTGTTGCCCTCAAGAAGGTATAACCAAATCGCCCTTTAGAAAGAGTATTGAACTTCAATTCTAGAACTAGGGCACTGCTACTTGGTATAACCATAATCTGATTAGACTGGTCCTATTGGCTTCGTTAATTTCTGTGTGTGTGACAGCGCCCCTCCTGTTTGTTCCCTCTTTCATCCCCGTTTTTGGTGCGGCTGACCTCAACAATGTACAAAGAAATCGCCCATTAGCAAGAGTATTGAACTTCAATTCTAGAACAAGGGATCTGCTACTTGTTATATTCATAATCTGAGTAACCTGATCCTCTTAGCTTCTTTACTTTCTGTGTGTGTGACAGCGCTCGTCCTGATTACTCCCTCTTTCGCCCCCTCTTTGGTGCTTTTGCCCTCTAGAACGTACAACCAAGCCGTCCATTTTGCAAGAGTATTAAACTTCAACACCCCGCGGTGCTGGCTCAGTGGTTAAGGTGCTCGACTACTGATCCGGAGTTTCTTGGTTCGAGTTCGACCGCGGTGGGTGCGTTTTTACGGACAAAATGCGCTAAGGCACCCGTGTGCTTTGCGATGTCAGTGCACCTTAAAGATCCCCAGGTGGTCGAAATTATTCCGGAGCCCTCCACTACGGCACCTCTTTCTTAATTTCTTTTATTACTCTCTCCTTTATCTCTTCCCTTACGGCGCGGTTCAGGCGTCCGGAGATATATGAGACTGATATTGGGCCATTTCCTTCCCTCCAAAGCCAATTATTATTATTATTATTATTATTATTATTATTATTATTATATAACTTGAATTCTAGAACTAGGGTTCCTATACTTGTTATAACCCTAACCTGAGTAACCTGATCCTCTCGGCTTCGTTAACGTCTGTGTGTGTGGCAGCGCTCCGCCTGTTTCCAACCTCCTTCGTCCCCGTATTTAGAGCTCTTCCCTCAAGAATGTACAACAAAATCGCCATTTAGCAAAAGTTTTGAACTTCAATTCCAGAACTAGGCATCTTGTACTTGTTATAACAATAATCTTATTAACTTGATACTCTTGGCTTCGTTAATGTTTGTGTGTGTGACAGCGGTCCTCCTATTTCCTCCCTCTTTCGTCCCCGTGTTTGGTGCTGTTGCCCTCAAAAATGTATAACCAAATCGCCCTTTAGCAAGAGTATTGAACTTCTATTCTATAACTAGGGCTCTGCTACATGTTTTAACCCTAATCTGCGTAACTTGAGCCTCTTGCCTTCGTTAATTTTTGTGTTTGTGACAGCACTCGGCCTGTTTCCTCGCTCCTTCGTCCCCGTGTTTGGTGCTGTTGCCCTCAAGAATGTATAACCATATCCCGCTTTAGCAAGAGTATTCAACTTAAATTCTAGAACTAGGGCTCTTCTACTCTTTATAACCACACTTTGAGATCCTTGTCCTTCTTGACTTCGTTAATTTCTGTGTTTGTAACAGCACTCGTCCTGTTTCCTCCCTCTTTCGTCCCCGTGTTTTGTGCTCTTGCCCTCAAGAATGTATAACAAAATCGCCCTTTAGCAAGAGTATTGAACTTCAATTCTAGAACTAGGGCTCTGCTACTTGTTATAACCCTAATCTGGTTAACTTGGACCTCTTGCCTTTGTTAATTTCTGTGTTTGCGACAGCACACGTCTTGTTTCGTCCCTCTTTCGTCCCCGTATTTTGTGCTGTTGCCCTCAAGAATGTATAACAAAATCGCCCTTTAGCAAGAGTATTGAACTTCAATTCTAGAACTAGTTCTCTGCTACTTGTTATAACCCTAATCTGGTTAACTTGGTCCTCTTGCCTTTGTTAATTTCTGTGTTTGCGACAGCACACGTCTTGTTTCGTCCCTCTTTTGTCCCCGTATATTGTGCTGTTGCCCTCAAGAATGTATAACCAAATCGCCCTTTAGAAAGAATATTGAACTTTAATTCTTGAACTCGATCTCTGCTACTTGTCATTACCCGCATCAGGGTAACCTGGTCCTTTTGGCTTCGTTAATTTCTTTGTATGACAGCGCACGTCCTCTTTCCTACCTCTTTCGTCCCCATCTTTGGTGCTGTTGCCCTCAAGAAGGTATAACCAAATCGCCCTTTAGAAAGAGTATTGAACTTCAATTCTAGAACTAGGGCACTGCTACTTGATATAACCATAATCTGATTAGACTGGTCCCCTTGGCTTCGTTAATTTCTGTGTGTGTGACAGCGCCCCTCCTGTTTCTTCCCTCTTTCATCCCCGTTTTTGGTGCGGCTGACATCAACAATGTACAAAGAAATCGCCCATTAGCAAGAGTATTAAACTTAAATTCTAGAACAAGGGATCTACTACTTGTTATATTCATAATCTGAGTAACCTGATCCTCTTAGCTTCTTTACTTTCTGTGTGTGTGACAGCGCTCGTCCTGATTACTCCCTCTTTCGCCCCCTCTTTGGTGCTTTTGCCCTCTAGAACGTACAACCAAGCCGTCCATTTTGCAAAATTATTAAACTTCAACACCCCGCGGTGCTGGCTCAGTGGTTAAGGTGCTCGACTACTGATCCGGAGTTTCTTGGTTCGAGTTCGACCGCGGTGGGTGCGTTTTTAAGGACAAAATGCGCTAAGGCACCCGTGTGCTTTGCGATGTCAGTGCACCTTAAAGATCCCCAGGTGGTCGAAATTATTCCGCAGCCCTCCACTACGGCACCTCTTTCTTAATTTCTTTTATTACTCTCTCCTTTATCTCTTCCCTTACGGCGCGGTTCAGGCGTCCGGAGATATATGAGAATGATATTGGGCCATTTCCTTCCCTCCAAAGCCAAATATTATTATTATTATTAAATAACTTCAATTCTAGAACTAGGGTTCCTATACTTGTTATAACCCTAACCTGAGTAACCTGATCCTCTCGGCTTCGTTAACGTCTGTGTGTGTGGCAGCGCTCCGCCTGTTTCCTACCTCCTTCGTCCCCGTATTTAGAGCTCTTGCCCTCAAGAATGTACAACAAAATCGCCATTTAGCAAAAGTTTTGAACTTCAATTTCAGAACTAGGCATCTTCTACTTGTTATAACAATAATCTTATTAACCTGATACTCTTGGCTTCGTTAATGTTTGTGTGTGTGACAGCGGTCCTCCTATTTCCTCCCTCTTTCGTCCCCGTGTTTGGTGCTGTTGCCCTCAAAAATGTATAACCAAATCGCCCTTTAGCAAGAGTATTGAACTTCTATTCTAGAACTAGGGCTCTGCTACATGTTTTAACCCTAATCTGCGTAACTTGAGCCTCTTGCCTTCGTTAATTTCTGTGTTTGTGACAGCACTCGGCCTGTTTCCTCGCTCCTTCGTCCCCGTGTTTGGTGCTGTTGCCCTCAAGAATGTATAACCATATCGCGCTTTAGCGAGAGTATTCAACTTAAATTCTAGAACTAGGGCTCTTCTACTCTTTATAACCACACTTTGAGATCCTTGTCCTTCTTGACTTCGTTAATTTCTGTGTTTGTAACAGCACTCGTCCTGTTTCCTCCCTCTTTCGTCCCCGTGTTTTGTGCTCTTGCCCTCAAGAATGTATAACAAAATCGCCCTTTAGCAAGAGTATTGAACTTCAATTCTAGAACTAGGGCTCTGCTACTTGTTATAACCCTAATCTGGTTAACTTGGTCCTCTTGCCTTTGTTAATTTCTGTGTTGCGACAGCACACGTCTTGTTTCGTCCCTCTTTCGTCCCCGTATTTTGTGCTGTTGCCCTCAAGAATGTATAACAAAATCGCCCTTTACCAAGAGTATTGAACTTCAATTCTATAACTAGCACTCTGCTACTTGTTATAACGTTAATCTGAGTAACTTGGTCCTCTTGCCTTCGTTAATTTCTGTGTTTGCGACAGCACTCGTCCTGTTTCCTCCCTCTTTCGTCCCCGTGTTTGGTGCTGTTGCCTTCAAGAATGTATACCCAAATCGCTCTTTAGCAAGAGTATAGAACTTACATTCTAGAACTAGGGCTCTGCTACTTGTTATAACCCTAATCTGAGTAACTTGAGCCTCTTGCCTTCGTTAATTTCTGTGTTTGCGACAGCACTCGTCCTGTTTCCTCCCTATTTCGTCTCCGTGTTTGTTGCTGTTGCCCTCTAGAATGTATGACCCACTCGCCCTTTAGCAAGAATAATGAACTTCAATTCTAGAACTAGGGCTCTGCTACTTGTTAGAACCCTAATCTGGTTAACTTGGTCCTCTTGCATTCGTTAATTTCTGTGTTTGCGACAGCACTCGCCTTGTTTCCTCCCTCTTTTGTCCCCGTGCTTTGTGCTGCTGCCCTCAAGAATGTATAACAAAATCGCCCTTTAGCAAGAGTATTGAACTTCAATTCTATAACTAGCGCTTTGCTACTTGTTATAACGCTAATCTGAGTAACTTGGTCCTCTTGCCTTCGTTAATTTCTGTGTTTGTGACAGCACTCGTCCTCCTTCCTCTCTCTTTCGTCCCCGTGTTTGGTGCTGTTGCCCTCAAGAATGAATAACCATATCGCTCTTTAGCTAGAGTATTGAACTTCAATTCTATAACTAGATCTCTGCTACTTGTTATAACCCTAATCTGAGTAACTTGGTCCTCATGTCTTCGTTAATTTCTGTGTTTGTGACAGCACTCGTCCTGTTTCCTCCCTCTTTCGTCCCCGTGTTTTGTGCTGTTGCCCTCAAGCATATATAACAAAATCGCCCTTTAGCAAGAGTATTGAACTTCAATTCTATAACTAGCGCTCTGCTACTTGTTATAACGCTAATCTGAGTAACTTCGTTCTCTTGCCTTCCTTAATTTCTGTGTTTGTGACAGCACTCGTCCTGTTTCCTCCCTCTTTCGTCCCCATGTTTGGTGCTATCGCCTTTTAGCAAGAGTATCGAACTTCAATTCTAGAACTAGGGCTCTGCTACTTGTTATAACCCTAATCTGAGTAACTTGGTCCTCTTTCCTTCGTTAATTTCTGTGTTTGTGACAGCACTCGTAATGTTTCCTCCGTCTTTCTTCCCCGTATTTTGTGCTGTTGTCTTCAAGAATGTATAGCCATATCGCCCTTTAGCAAGAGTACTGAACTTCAATTGTATAACTAGGGCTCTGCTACTTGTTATAACCCTAATCTGAGTAACTTGGTCTTCTTGACCTCGTTAATTTCTGTGTTTGTGACAGCACTCGTCCTGTTTCCTCCCTCTTTCGTCCCCGTGTTTGGTGCTGTTGCCCTCTAGAATGTATAACCAAATCGCCCTTTAGCAAGAGTATTGAACTTCAATTCTAGAACTAGGGCTCTGCTACTTGTTATAACCCTAATCTGGTTAACTTGGTCCTCTTGCCTTTGTTAATTTCTGTGTTTGCGACAGCACACGTCTTGTTTCGTCCCTCTTTCGTCCCCGTATTTTGTGCTGTTGCCCTCAAGAATGTATAACAAAATCGCCCTTTAGCAAGAGTATTGAACTTCAATTCTATAACTAGCACTCTGCTACTTGTTATAACGTTAATCTGAGTAACTTGGTCCTCTTGCCTTCGTTAATTTCTGTGTTTGCGACAGCACTCGTCCTGTTTCCTCCCTCTTTCGTCCCCGTGTTTGGTGCTCTTGCCTTCAAGAATGTATACCCAAATCGCCCTTTAGCAAGAGTATAGAACTTACATTCTAGAACTAGGGCTCTGCTACTTGTTATAACCCTAATCTGAGTAACTTGAGCCTCTTGCCTTCGTTAATTTCTGTGTTTGCGACAGCACTCGTCCTGTTTCCTCCCTCTTTCGTCTCCGTGTTTGGTGCTGTTGCCCTCTAGAATGTATGACCCAATCGCCCTTTAGCAAGAATATTGAACTTCAATTCTAGAACTAGGGCTCTGCTACTTGTTAGAACCCTAATCTGGTTAACTTGGTCCTCTTGCCTTCGTAATTTCTGTGTTTGCGACAGCACTCGCCTTGTTTCCTCCCTCTTTTGTCCCCGTGCTTTGTGCTGTTGCCCTCAAGAATGTATAACAAAATCGCCCTTTGGCAAGAGTATAGAACTCAAATTCTAGAACTAGGGCTCTGCTACTTGTTATAACGCTAATCTGAGTAACTTCGTTCTCTTGCCTTCGTTAATTTCTGTGTTTGTGACAGCACTCGTCCTGTTTCCTCCCTCTTTCGTCCCCATGTTTGGTGCTATTGCCGTCAAGAATGTATAACCAAATCGCCCTTTAGCAAGAGTATCGAACTTCAATTCTAGAACTAGGGCTCTGCCAAATTTATAACCCCACTTTGAGTAATTGGGTCCTCTTTCTTTCGTTAATTTCTGTGTTTGTGACAGTAATCATCCTGGTTCCTCCGTATTTTGTCCCCGTGTTTAGTGCTGTTGCCCTCAAGAATGTATAACCAAATTACCCTTTAGCAAGTGTATTGAACTTAAATTCTACAAGTAGGGCTCTCCTACTTGTTATAACTCTAATCCGAGTAACTTGGTCTTCTTTCCTTCAATAATGTCTGTGTTTTTGACAGCACTCGTCCTGTTTCCTCTGTCTTTTGTCGTCGTGTTTGGTGCTGTCGCCATCAAGAATTTATAACCAAATCGCCCTTTAGCAAGAGTATTGAACTTAATTTCTATATCTAGGGCACTGCTACTTGTTATAACCTTAATATGAGTAACTTGGTCCTCTTGCCTTCGTTAATTTCTTTGTTAGTGACAGCACTCGTCCTGTTTCGTCCCTCTTTCGTCCCCGTATTTTGTGCTGTTGCCCTCAAGAATGTATAACAAAATCGCCCTTTAGCAAGAGTATTGAACTTCAATTCTATAACTAGCGCTCTGCTACTTGTTATAACGCTAATCTGAGTAACTTCGTTCTCTTGCCTTCCTTAATTTCTGTGTTTGTGACAGCACTCGTCCTGTTTCCTCCCTCTTTCGTCCCCATGTTTGGTGCTATCGCCCTTTAGCAAGAGTATCGAACTTCAATCCTAGAACTAGGGCTCTGCTACTTGTTATAACCCTAATCTGAGTAACTTGGTCCTCTTTACTTCGTTAATTTCTGTGTTTGTGACAGCACTCGTAATGTTTCCTCCGTCTTTCTTCCCCGTATTTTGTGCTGTTGTCTTCAAGAATGTATAGCCATATCGCCCTTTAGCAAGAGTACTGAACTTCAATTGCATAACTAGGGCTCTGCTACTTGTTATAGCCCTAATCTGAGTAACTTGGTCTTCTTGACCTCATTATTTTCTGTGTTTGTGACAGCACTCGTCCTGTTTCCTCCCTCTTTCGTCCCCGTGTTTGGTGCTGTTGCCCTCTAGAATGTATAACCAAATCGCCCTTTAGCAAGAGTATTGAACTTCAATTCTAGAACTAGGGCTCTGCTACTTGTTATAACCCTAATCTGGTTAACTTGGTCCTCTTGCCTTTGTTAATTTCTGTGTTTGCGACAGAACACGTCTTGTTTCGTCCCTCTTTCGTCCCCGTATTTTGTGCTGTTGCCCTCAAGAATGTATAACCAAATCGCCCTTTAGCAAGAGTATTGAACTTCAATTGTAGAACTAGGACTGTGCTATTTGTTATAACCCCTCTTTGAGTAATTTGGTCATCATTCCTTCGTTAATTTCTGCGTTTGTGACAGCACTCGTCCTGTTTCCTCTGTCTTTCTTCCCCGTGTTCGCTGCTGTTGCCTTCAAGAATGTATAGCCAAATCGCCCATTAGCAAGAGTATTGAAATTCAATTGTTTAACTAGGCCTCTGCTACTTGTTATAACCTAATCTGAGTAACTTGGTCCTCTTGACTTCGTTAATTTCTGTCTTTGTGACAGCACTCGTCCTGTTTCCTAACTCTTTCGTACCCGTGTTTGGTGCTGTTGCCCTCAAGAATGTATAACCATATCCCCTTTAGCAAGAGTATTGAACTTCAATTCCAGAACTAGGGCTCTGCTACATGTTATAACCCTAATCTGGGTAACTTGGTCCTCTTTCTTTCGTTAATTTCTGTGTGTGTGTGACAGCACTCGTCCTGTTTCCTCCCTCTCTCGTCCCCATGTTTAGTGCTGTGTCCCTCAAGAAGGTATAACCTGTGGAGAACCTGTTTCCCCCCTCCGTTTCGATGCGGCCCATCTTCATCGTCGGCCGTCGGGACGGACAGCCCCCGGCTTGGGGAGGAGGGAAGGCCCCCTCATGGGGGAAAGAGAACGGCGACGGGAGCGCCACCTCGTAGGTTACGCGGAATTCTGCGGAACCGGAGAGAGGCCCTTCGGGATCCGGCCAGCGTGGTGAGCGGTTGGAGCCGCACGCTCCCGTCACCTTCCGCGGCAGGCGCACGGGGATCCGTTGTTCCTTGCCGCTGGACTTCTGGTTCCAGGCAGCGAAGCGAGCGCAGCAAACGCGCGCTCTGACCGCCTTCCCCTGCAAATGCTAGGGAATGGCTTTGCCCCAAGAATGCAGCGCGCACGGGAAAACCCGGCCGCCATTATCGGCGCATACAAACGTTCGCCGCCGATACCTCCGAAGTCGCGCCCCTGCCCCAGCCGGTAAGTCGGAAGTCCTTCTTACGTAGCCTTCTATTTCCGAGGAATGCCTCGTTGATGTTTTGTAGCTAGCTGGCCCACTCTGTGTATTAATTGCAAGTGTAATAAATAGCATATGAGTGTTAACGCTGTACCGTCCCTTCCCTTTGTCCCTCGAGCACGAACCCCTCCGCGGTTAGCGAGCGGGAACGCTGCATCCGCGGAGTGGGAGTGCGGGCGGGGCGAAAGGCCTTTGTTTCCCCTCTATTTCCACAATGGCGTCCCAACGTGTGGCAAGCTCTTGGGACGAGGGACGGCAGTCAGTTCGGTTCGTGGAATGCCCGCCCGGATTTGGAACAGCGTTAGGCCTGAACCGAATTCGGAGTTGCTAGCAAGGCGAAGATGCTTTCTTGACAGCGAGATGAGCGTAATAGCAGCATGGGAGGATTGCCGTGCATGCTAAGCTTTTGATGAGCACTTCATCGGTACACCTGTGGAAGGTGAACCTACGAGGTCCGCTCATGGAGAGCGAGACCGAGACGCCCACGGAGAACAGCAAGCCAGAAGCGAGTGAATGCGGAAGCCTGAAGGGTGGCCCAATTTTTCTTGTACATAGTTGTAAATATTCTCTGTTCTGTCTCTTTGGCTCTGGGAGCCGGGTGCCGTAGTCAGCTGTTTTGGATTGCAGTCGTGATTACAGGAAAATCACCGGGGCGCTGCGACACCGCGGGAAGCGGTAGGCGCCGTTCGCGTTAGGGTCTCCTTGGCAGAAACGTATCTCCTCGTGGCGTTGTGTTCTAGCTATTGTCCTTGGCCCTTTGTTGGCACCCGGAAGTGTAAGAGCGAATAGGCCTAAGGCTCTTCGGGAGCTGCCTGTCGCTTTTGGGAGGACACAGTCGTACCGTGGCACAAGCACGCGCAGACGGGCTTGCTTGTTGTATATTTAACCTCGCTAGAGCCGAGAAGTCTCGCTCAACTACAGAAAGCTGACTTTGTTCGAACGAACTTATTTTTTTGGGCTGCGAAGCGAATTTAAAATTTCGCGGAACCAGAGACGCTAACGCAGCTCAAGTGAGCTTATCATCACCATGCCGGAAAGCGAACCGCGAATGTGCTTCGTCCGAAGAGAGCCAGCTACGTTCAAATGAACCGAGCGTTTGGGCGGTGCCGGATAGGATTGTTTGGCACTTGCATTACTCCGCAGTTTTCCAAATGGGGAGTTTACGCGGTCTCCATTGTTTTTGCTGCAAACTTTTGGACATCCTAGGAGCGATATGCAGAGTGGAAGAGAAGCTGCCCCGGCCTGCTGTCCATTGTATGGGTCTCTGCCTGCTGCCTTGCGGCCATGAGTCATCGAGCTGCAGAGTCTACGGCGAGCAGTTTGCAGCGGCTACGAGAGGGAGGGCCAGCCCCTCTACCTTGCAACAAAGGACGGGTGCCCGGTGACCTCGCTGCTCATCGGATGACCCCGGCACCCCGCCTGTACGAGCTGTCTTGCAGTCATCATCGCAACGCTCGTGGCCCCTTCGTCGATGGAATCCATGGACGGGTTCAACCGTAGGCCGACATTTAAGGAGGGAGGGATGTGGAGAACCTGTTTCCCCCCTCCGTTTCGATGCGGCCCATCTTCATCGTCGGCCGTCGGGACGGACAGCCCCCGGCTGGGCGAGGAGGGAAGTCACCCTCATGGGGGAAAGAGGAACGGCGACGGGAGCGCCACCTCGTAGGTTACGCGGAATTCTGCGGAACCGGAGAGAGGCCCTTCGGGATCCGGCCAGCGTGGTGAGCGGTTGGAGCCGCACGCTCTCGTCACCTTCCGCGGCAGGCGCACGGGGATCCGTTGTGCCTTGCCGCTGGACTTCTGGTTCCAGGCAGCGAAGCGAGCGCAGCAAACGCGCGCTCTGACCGCCTTCCCCAGCAAGTGCTAGGGAATGGCTTTGCCCCAAGAATGCAGCGCGCACGGGAAAACCCGGCCGCCATTATCGGCGCATACAAACGTTCGCCGCCGATACCTCCGAAGTCGCGCCCCTGCCCCAGCCGGTAAGTCGGAAGTCCTTCTTACGTAGCCTTCTATTTCCGAGGAATGCCTCGTTGATGTTTTGTAGCTAGCTGGCCCACTCTGTGTATTAATTGCAAGTGTAATAAATAGCATATGAGTGTTAACGCTGTGTCGTCCCTTCCCTTTGTCCCTCGAGCACGAACCCCTCCGCGGTTAGCGAGCGGGAACGCTGCATCCGCGGAGTGGGAGTGCGGGCGGGGCGAAAGGCCTTTGTTTCCCCCGTATTTCCACAAACCAAATCGCCCCTTTCGCAAGAGTATTTAATTTAAATTCTAGAACTAGGGCTCTGCTACTTGTTATAATCCTATTCTGAGTAACTTGGTCCTCTTGCCTTCGTTAATTTCTGTTTTTGTGACAGCACTCGTCCTGTTTCCTCCGTCTCTCATCCCCGTGTTTGGTGCTGTTGCCCTCAAGAATGTATAGCCAAATCGCCCTTTAGAAAGAGTATTGAATTTCGATTCTAGAACGAGGGCTATGCTACTTGTTATAACCCTAATATGAGCAACTTTGTCCTCTTGTCTTCGTTGATTTCTGTGTTAGTGACATCACTCGTCCAGTTTCCTCCAGCTTTCGTCCCCGTGTTTGGCAATGTTGCCCTCAAGCATGCATAACCAAATCGCCCATTAGCAAGAGTATTGAACTTCAATTCTATAACTAGATCTCTGCTACTTGTTATAACCCTAATCTGAGTAACTTGGTCCTCTTTGCTTCGTTAATTTCAGTGTGTGTTACAGCGCTCGTCCTGTTTCCTCCGTCTCTCGTCCCCATCTTTGGTGCTGTGTCCCTCAAGAATGAATAACCAAATCGCTCTTTAGCAAGAGTATTGAACTTTAATTCTATAACTAGATCTCTGCTACTTGTTATAACCCTAATCTGAGTAACTTGGTCCTCTTTCCTTTATTAATTTCTGTGTTTGTGACAGCACTCGTCCTGCTTCCTCTGTCTTTTGTCGCCGTGTTTGGTGCTGTCGCCATCAAGAATGTATAACCAAATCGCCCTTAAGTAAGAGTATTGAACATAGAATCTAGAACTAGGTCTCTGCTACTTGTTATAACCCTAATCTGGGTAACTTGGTCCTCTTGCCTTCGTAAATTTCTGTGTTTTCGACAGCACTCGTCCTGTTTCCTCCCTCTTTCGTCCCCGTGTTTTGAGTTGTTGCCCTCAAGAATATATAACACAATCGCCCTTTAACAAGAGTATTGAACTTAAATTCTATAACTAGATCTCTGCTACTTGTTATAACTATAATCTGAGAAACTTTACCTTCTTGTCTTCGTTAATTTCTGTGTTTGTGACAGCAATCGTCCCGGTTCCTCCCTATTTCGTCCCCGTGTTTGGTGCTGTTGCTCTAAAGAATGTATAACCAAATCGCCCTTTTGCTAGAGTATTGAACTTCACTTCTAGAACTAGGGTTCTGCTACTTGTTATAACCCTCATCCGAGCAACTTGAGCCTCTTGCCTTCGTTAATTTCTGTGTTTGTGACAGCACTCGTACTATTTCCTTCCTCCTTCGTCCCCGTGTTTGGGGCTGTGTCCTTCAAGAACGTATAACCGAATCGCGCTTTAGCTAGAGTATTGAACTTAACTTCTAGAACTAGGGCTCTCCTACTTGTTATAACCCTAATCCGAGTAACTTGGTCCTTTTTCCTTCATTATTTTTCTGCGTTTGTGACAGCACTCGTCCTGTTTCCTCTGTCTTTTGTCCCCGTGTTTGGTGCTATTGCCCTCAAGCATGTATAACCAAATCGCCATTTAGCAAGAGTATCGAACTTCAATTCTAGAACTAGGGCTCTGCCAAATTTATAACCCCACTTTGAGTAATTGGGTCCTCTTTCTTTCGTTAATTTCTGTGTTTGTGACAGTAATCATCCTGGTTCCTCCGTATTTTGTCCCCGTGTTTAGTGCTGTTGCCCTCACGAATGTATAACCAAATTACCCTTTAGCAAGTGTATTGAACTTAAATTCTACAACTAGGGCTCTCCTTCTTGTTATAACTCTAATCCGAGTAACTTGGTCTTCTTTCCTTCAATAATTTCTGTGTTTTTCACAGCACTCGTCCTGTTTCCTCTGTCTTTTGTCGCCGTGTTTGGTGCTGTCGCCATCAAGAATGTATAACCAAATCGCCCTTTAGTAAGAGTATTGAACTTCTATTCTAGAACTAGGGCTATGCTACTTGTTGTAAGCCTAATCTGAGTAACTTGGTCCTCTTGCCTTCGATAATTTCTGTTTCTGACAGCACTCGTCCTGTTTCCTCCCTCTTTCGTCCCCGAGTTTGGCGATGTTGCCCTCAAGAATGTATGACTAAGACTAAATCGCCCATTAGCAAGAGTATTGAACATCAATTCTATAACTAGGGCTCTGCTACATGTTATAACCCTAATCTGGGTAACTTGGTCTTCTTTCCTTCGTTAATTTCTGTGTTTGTGACAGCACTGATCCTGTTTCCTCCCTCTTTCGTCCCCGTGTTTGGTGCTGTTTCCCTCAAGAATGAATAGCCATATCGCTCTTTATCAAGAGTATTGAACTCCAATTCTATAACTAGATCTCTGCTACTTGTTATAACCCTAATCTGAGTAACTTGGTCCTCTTGCCTTCGATAATTTCTGTTTGTGACAGCACTCGTCCTGTTTCCTCTGTCTTTTGTCCCCGTGTTTGGCGATGTTGCCCTCAAGAATGTATGACCAAATCGCCAATTAGCAAGAGTATCGAACTTCAATTCTATAACTAGGGCTCTGCTACTTGTTATAACCCTAATATGAGTAACTTTGTCCTCTTGCCTTCGTTGATTTCTTTGTTAGTGACAGCACTCGTCCAGTTTGCTCCCTCTTTCGTCGCCGTGTTTGGCAATGTTGCCCTCAAGAATGCATTACCAAATCGCCCTTTAGCAAGAGTATTGAACCTAAATTCTATAACTAGATCTCTGCTACTTGTTATAACCCTAATCTGAGTAACTTGGTCTTCTTTGCTTCGTTAATTTCTGTGTGTGTGACAGCGCTCGTCCTGTTTCCTCCCTCTCTCGTCCCCATCTTTGGTGCTGTGTCCCTCAAGAAGGTATAACCAAATCGCCCCTTTCGCAAGAGTATTGAATTTCAATTCTAGAACTAGGGCTCTGCTACTTGTTATAATCCTACTCTGAGTAACTTGGTCCTCTTGCCTTCGTTAATTTTTGTGTTTGTGACAGCACTCGTCCTGTTTCCTCCCTCTCTCGTCCCCGGGTTTGGTGCTGTTTCCCTCAAGAATGTATAGCCAAATCGCCATTTAGCAAGAGTATTGAACTTCAATTCTAGAACTAGGGCTCTGCTACTTGTTATAACCCCACTTAGAGTAACTTGGTCCTCTTTCATTTGTTAATTTCTGTGTTTTTGACAGCACTCGTCCTGGTTCCTCCGTCTTTCTTCCCCGTATTTTGTGCTGTTGCCTTCAAGAATGTATAGCCAAATCGTGCTTTAGCAAGAGTATTGAACTTCAATTGTATAACAAGGGCTCTGCTACTTGTTATAACCCTAATCTGAGTATTTTGGTCTTCTTGACTTTGTTAATTTCTGCGTTTTTTACACCACTCGTCCTGCTTCCTCCCTCTTTCGTCCCCATGTTTTGAGTTGTTGCCCTCAAGAATATATAACACAATCGCCGTTTAACAAGAGTATTGAACTTAAATTCTATAACTAGATCTCTGCTACTTGTTATAACCATAATCTGAGTAACTTTACCTTCTTGTCTTCGTTAATTTCTGTTTGTGACAGCAATCGTCCCGGTTCCTCCCTATTTCGTCCCCATGTTTGGTGCTGTTGCTCTAAAGAATGTATAACCAAATCGCCCTTTTGCAAGAGTATTGAACTTCACTTCTGGAACTAGGGTTCTGCTACTTGTTATAACCCTCATCTGAGCAACTTGAGCCTCTTGCCTTCGTTAATTTCTGTGTTTGTGACAGCTCTCGTACTAATTCCTTCCTCCTCGTCCCCGTGTTTGGTGCTGTGTCTTTCAAGAACGTATAACCGAATCGCGCTTTAGCTAAAATATTGAATTTAACTTCTAGAACTAGGGCTCTCCTACTTGTTATAACCCTAATCCGAGCAACTTGGTCCTTTTTCCTTCATTATTTTTCTGTGTTTGTGACAGTACTCGTCCTGTGTCCTCTGTCTTTTGTCGCTGTGTTTGGTGCTGTTGCCCTCAAGAATGTATAACCAAATAGCCCTTTATCAAGAGTACTGAACTTCAATTCTTGAACTAGGGCACTGCTACTTGTTATAACCATAATCTGAGTAGACTGGTAAAATTGGCTTCGTTAATTTCTGTGTGTGTGACAGCGCTGCTCCTGTTTGCTACCTCATTCGCCCCCTCTTTTTTTGTTGTTGCCCTCAAGAATATACAAACAAGCCGTCCATTTTGCAAGAGTATTGAACTTCAAAAAAACGCGGCGTTGTCTGAGTGGTTTGGGTGCTTGAATACTGATCCGCAGTTTCCGGGTTCGAGCCCGAGCGTGGCGGATTCATTTTTATAAAGGAAAAAAGATAAGGCACCCGTGTGCTGTTCGATGTCAGTGCACATTAATGATCCCCAAGTGGTCGAAATTATTCCGGAGCCCTCCGCTACTGCACCTCTTTCTTCCTTTATTCTTCAACTCTCTCCTTTATCCCTTCCCTTACGGCGCGATTCAGGCGTCCGCGGATATATGAGACAGATAATGCGCCATTTCTTTTCCCCCAAAACCAATTATTATTATTATTATTATTTAACTTCAATTCTAGAACTAGGACTCTGCTACTTGTTATAACCCCACTTTGAGTAATTTGGTCATCCTTCCTTCGCTAATTTCTGTGTTTGTGACAGCACTCGTCCTGTTTCCTCCGTCTTTCTTCCCCGTGTTCGGTGCTGTTGCCCTCAAGAATGGATAGCCAAATCGCCCTTTACAAGAGTATTGAACTTCAATTGTATAACTAGGGCTCTGCTACTTGTTATAACCCTAATCTGAGTAACTTGGTCCTCCTGTCTTCGTTAATTTCTGTGTTCGTGACAGCAATCGTCCTGGTTCCTCCCAATTTCGTCCCCGTGTTTGGTGCTGTTGCCCTCAAGAATGTATAACAATATCCCCTTTAGCAAGAGTATTGAACTTCAATTCTAGAACTAGGGCTCTGCTACATGTTACAACCCTAATCTGGGTAACTTGGTCCTCTTTCCTTCGTTAATTTCTGTGTTTGTGACAGCGCTCGTCCTGTTTCCTCCTTCTTTCGTAACCGTGTTTGGTGCTGTTTCCCTCAAGAATAAATAACCAAATCGCTCTTTAGCAAGAGTATTGAACTTCATTTCTAGAATTAGGGCTCTGCTACATGTTATAACCCTAATCTAGATAACCTGGTCCTCTTTCCTTCGGTAATTTCTGTGTTTGTAACAGCACTCGTCCTGTTTCCTCCCTCTTTCGTCCCCGTGTTTGGTGCTGTTTCCCTCAAGAATAAATAACCATATCGCTCTTTAGCAAGAGTATTGAACTTCATTTCTAGAACTAGGGTTCTGCTACCTGTTATAATCCTACTCTGAGTAACTTGGTCCTCTTGCCTTCGTTATTTTTCTGTGTTTGTGACAGCAATCGTCCTGGTTCCTCCCTATTTCGTCCCCGTGTTTTGTGCTGTTGCCCTCAAGAATGTATAACCAAATCGCTCTTTTGCAAGAGTATTGAACTTCAATTCTAGAACTAGGGCTCTGCTACTTGTTATAACCCTCATATGAGTAACTTGAGCCTCTTGCCTTCGTTAATTTCTGTGTTTGTGACAGCACTCGTACTATTTCCTTCCTCCTTCGTCCCTGTGTTTGGTGCTGTGTCCTTCAAAAACGTATAACCAAATCGCGCTTTAGCTATAGTATTGAACTTAAATTCTATAACTAGGGCTATCCTAATTGTTATAACCCTAATACGAGTAACTTGGTCCTTTTTCATTCATTAATTTCTGTGTTTGTGACAGCACTCGCCCTGTTTCCTCCCTCTTTCGTCCCCGTGTTTGGTGTTATTGCCCTCAAGCATGTATAACCAAATCGCCCTTTAGCAAGAGTATTGAACTTGAATTGTATAACTAGAGCTCTGATACATGTTATAACCCTAATCTGGGTAACTTGGTCCTCTTTCCTTCGTTAATTTCTGTGTGGGACAGCGTTCGTCTTGTTTCCTCCCTCTCTCGTCCCCATCTTTGGTGCTGTTGCTGTCAAGAATGAATAACCAAATCGCTCTTTAGCAAATCTATAACTAAATCTCTGCTACTTGTTATAACCCTAATCTGAGTAACTTGGTCCTCTTGTCTTCGTTAATTTTTGTTTTTTTGACAGCAATCGTCCTGGTTCCTCCCTCTCTCGTCCCCGTATTTGGTGCTGTTGCCCTCAAGAATGTATAACCAAATCGCCCTTTAGCAAGAGTATCGAACTTCAATTCTAGAACTAGGGCTCTCCTACTTGTTATAACCCCACTTCGAGTAACTTGGTCCTCTTTCTTTTGTTAATTTCTGTGTTTTTGACAGCACTCGTCCTGTTTCCTCTCGCTTTCGTCCAGGTGTTTGGTGCTGTTGCCCTCTAGAATGTACAACCAAATCGCCCTTTAGCAAGAATATTGAACTTCAATTCTAGAACTAGGGCTCTGCTACTTGTTATAACCCTAATATGAGTAACTTTGTCCTCTTGCCTTCGTTGATTTCTGTGTTAGTGACAGCACTCGTCCAGTTTCCTCCATCTTTCGTCCCCGTGTTTGGCAATGTTGCCCTCAAGATGCATAACCAAATCGCCCATTAGCAAGAGTATTGAACTTCAATTCTATAACTAGATCTCTGCTACTTGTTATAACTATAATCTGAGAAACTTTACCTTCTTGTCTTCGTTAATTTCTGTGTTTGTGACAGCAATCGTCCCGGTTCCTCCCTATTTCGTCCCCGTGTTTGGTGCTGTTGCTCTAAAGAATGTATAACCAAATCGCCCTTTTGCTAGAGTATTGAACTTCACTTCTACAACTAGGGTTCTGCTACTTGTTATAACCCTCATCTGAGCAACTTGAGCCACTTGCCTTCGTTAATTTCTGTGTTTGTGACAGCACTCGTACTATTTCCTTCCTCCTTCGTCCCCGTGTTTGGGGCTGTGTCCTTCAAGAACGTATAACCGAATCGCGCTTTAGCTAGAGTATTGAACTTAACTTCTAGAACTAGGGCTCTCCTACTTGTTATAACCCTAATCCGAGTAACTTGGTCCTTTTTCTTTCATTATTTTTCTGTGATTGTGACAGCACTCGTCCTGTTTCCTCTGTCTTTTGTCCCCGTGTTTGGTGCTATTGCCCTCAAGCATGTATAACCAAATCGCCCTTTAGCAAGAGTATTGAACTTCAATTGTATAACTAGGGCTCTGCTACATGTTATAACCCTAATCTTGGTAACTTGGTCCTCTTTCCTTCGTTAATTTCTGCGCCATTTCCTTCCCCCAAAACCAATTATTATTATTATTATTATTATTTTTAAATTCAATTCTAGAACTAGGGCTCTGATACTTGTTATAACCCTAATCTGAGTAACCTGGTCCTCTTGGCTTCGTTAACGTCTGTGTGTGTTACAGCGCTCCTTCTGTTTCCCCTCTCCTTCGTCTCCGTATGTAGCGCTGTTGCCCTCAAGAATATATAACAAAATCGCCCTTTAGCAAGAGTATTGAACTTCAATTCTATAACTAGCGCTCTGGTACATGTTATAACGTTAATCTGAGTAACTTGGTTCTCTTGCCTTCGTTAATTTCTGTGTTTGTGATAGCACTGGTCCTGTTTCCTCCCTCTTTCGTCCTTGTGTTTGGTGTTATTGCCCTCAAGCATGTATAACCAAATTGCCGTTTAGCAAGAGTATTGAACTTGAATTGTATAACTAGAGCTCTGATACATGTTATAACCCTAATCTGGGTAACTTGGTCCTCTTTCCTTCGTTAATTTCTGTGTGGGACAGCGTTCGTCTTGTTTCCTCCCTCTCTCGTCCCCATCTTTGGTGCTGTTGCTGTCAATAATGAATAACCAAATCGCTCTTTAGCAAATCTATAACTAAATCTCTGCTACTTGTTATAACCCTAATCTGAGTAACTTGGTCCTCTTGTCTTCGTTAATTTTTGTTTTTTTGACAGCAATCGTCCTGGTTCCTCCCTCTCTCGTCCCCGTATTTGGTGCTGTTGCCCTCAAGAATGTATAACCAAATCGCTCTTTAGCAAGAGTATCGAACTTCAATTCTAGAACTAGGGCTCTGCTACTTGTTATAACCCCACTTCGAGTAACTTGGTCCTCTTTGTTTTGTTAATTTCTGTGTTCTTGACAGCACTCGTCCTGTTTCCTCCGTCTTTCTTCCCCGTATTTTGTGCTGTTGCCTTCAAGAATGTATAGCCAAATCGTGCTTTAGCAAGAGTATTGAACTTGAATTGTATATCTAGGGCTCTGCTACTTGTTATATCCCTAATCTGAGTAACTTGGTCTTCTTGACTTTGTTAATTTCTGCGTTTTTGACAGCAATCGTCCTGTTTCCTCTCTCTTTCGTCCAGGTGTTTGGTGCTGTTGCCCTCTAGAATGTACAACCAAATCGCCCTTTAGCAAGAATATTTAACTTCAATTCTAGAACCAGGGCTCTGGTATTTAAAACCCCAATCTGGGTAACTTGGTCTTCATGCCTTCGTTAATTTCTGTGTTTGTGACAGCACTCGTCCTGTTTCCTCCCTCTTTCGTCCCCGTGTTTTGTGCTGTTGCCCTCAAGAATATATAATAAAATCGCCCTTTAGCAAGAGTATTGAACTTCAATTCTAGAACTAGGGCTCTGCTACTTGTTATAACCCTAATCTGAGTAACTTGGTCCTCTTGACTTCGTTAATTTCTGTGTTTGTGACAGCACTCGTCCTGTTTCCTCCCTCTTTCGTCCCC
Source organism: Amblyomma americanum (assembly GCA_030143305.2). Classification (NCBI taxonomy): domain Eukaryota; kingdom Metazoa; phylum Arthropoda; class Arachnida; order Ixodida; family Ixodidae; genus Amblyomma; species Amblyomma americanum. The sequence goes on along the minus strand of JARKHS020035478.1, from coordinate 72,155 downwards.
GTGTTTGGTGCTGTTTCCCTCAAGAATGAATAACCATATCGCTCTTTAGCAAGAGTATTGAACTTGAATTCTATAACTAGATCTCTGCTACTTGTTATAACCCTAATCTGAGTAACTTGTTCCTCTTGCCTTCGTTAATTTCTGCGTGTGTGTGACAGCGCTCCTCCTATTTCCTCCCTCTTTTGTCCCCGTGCTTTGTGCTGTTGCCCTCAAGAATGTATAACAAAATCGCCTTTAGCAAGAGTATTGAACTTCAATTCTATAACTAGCGCTTTGCTACTTGTTATAACGCTAATCTGAGTAACTTGGTCCTCTTGCCTTCGTTAATTTCTGTGTTTGTGACAGCACTCGTCCTCCTTCCTCTCTCTTTCGTCCCCGTGTTTGGTGCTGTTGCCCTCAAGAATGAATAACCATATCGCTCTTTAGCTAGAGTATTGAACTTCAATTCTATAACTAGATCTCTGCTACTTGTTATAACCCTAATCTGATTAACTTGAGCCTCTTGCCTTCGTTAATTTCTGTGTTTGTGACAGCACTCGTCCTGTTACCTCCCTCTTTCTTCCCCGTGTTTTTTTGCTGTTGCCCTCAAGCATGTATAACAAAATCGCCCTTTAGCAAGAGTATTGAACTTCAATTCTATAACTAGCGCTCTGTTACTTGTTATAACGCTAATCTGAGTAACTTTGTTCTCTTGCCTTCCTTAATTTCTGTGTTTGTGACACCACTCGTCCTGTTTCCTCCCTCTTTCGTCCCCATGTTTGGTGCTATCGCCCTTTAGCAAGAGTATCGAACTTCAATTCTAGAACTAGTGCCCTGCTAGTTGTTATAACCCTAATCTGAGTAACTTGGTCTTCTTGACCTCGTTAATTTCTGTGTTTGTGACAGCACTCGTCCTGTTTCCTCGCTCTTTCGACCCCGTGTTTGGTGCTGGTGCCCTCTAGAATATATAACCAAATCGCACTTTAGCAAGAGTATTGAACTTCAATTCTAGAACTAGTTCTCTGCTACTTGTTATAACCCTAATCTGGTTAATTTGGTCCTCTTGCCTTTGTTATTTTTCTGTGTTTGCGACAGCACACGTCTTGTTTCGTCCCTCTTTTGTTCCCGTATATTGTGCTGTTGCCCTCAAGAATGTATAACCAAATCGCCCTTTAGAAAGAATATTGAACTTTAATTCTTGAACTCGATCTCTGCTACTTGTCATTACCCGCATCAGGGTAACCTGGTCCTTTTGGCTTCGTTAATTTCTTTGTATGACAGCGCACGTCCTCTTTCCTACCTCTTTCGTCCCCATCTTTGGTGCTGTTGCCCTCAAGAAGGTATAACCAAATCGCCCTTTAGAAAGAGTATTGAACTTCAATTCTAGAACTAGGGCACTGCCACTTGGTATAACCATAATCTGATTAGACTGGTCCCCTTGGCTTCGTTAATTTCTGTGTGTGTGACAGCGCCCCTCCTGTTTCTTCCCTCTTTCATCCCCGTTTTTGGTGCGGCTGACATCAACAATGTACAAAGAAATCGCCCATTAGCAAGAGTATTAAACTTAAATTCTAGAACAAGGGATCTGCTACTTGTTATATTCATAATCTGAGTAACCTGATCCTCTTAGCTTCTTTACTTTCTGTGTGTGTGACAGCGCTCGTCCTGATTACTCCTTCTTTCGCCCCCTCTTTGGTGCTTTTGCCCTCTAGAACGTAACAACCAAGCCGTCCATTTTGCAAGAGTATTAAACTTCAACACCCCGCGGTGCTGGCTCAGTGGTTAAGGTGCTCGACTACTGATCCGGAGTTTCTTGGTTCGAGTTCGACCGCGGTGGGTGCGTTTTTAAGGACAAAATGCGCTAAGGCACCCGTGTGCTTTGCGATGTCAGTGCACCTTAAAGATCCCCAGGTGGTCGAAATTATTCCGCAGCCCTCCACTACGGCACCTCTTTCTTAATTTCTTTTATTACTCTCTCCTTTATCTCTTCCCTTACGGCGCGGTTCAGGCGTCCGGAGATATATGAGACTGATATTGGGCCATTTCCTTCCCTCCAAAGCCAATTAATATTATTATTATTATATAACTTCAATTCTAGAACTAGGGTTCCTATACTTGTTATAACCCTAACCTGAGTAACCTGATCCTCTCGGCTTCGTTAACGTCTGTGTGTGTGGCAGCGCTCCGCCTGTTTCCTACCTCCTTCGTCCCCGTATTTAGAGCTCTTGCCCTCAAGAATGTACAACAAAATCGCCATTTAGCAAAAGTTTTGAACTTCAATTCCAGAACTAGGCATCTTCTACTTGTTATACCAATCATCTTATTAACCTGATACTCTTGGCTTCGTTAATGTTTGTGTGTGTGACAGCGGTCCTTCTATTTCCTCCCTCTTTCGTCCCCGTGTTTGGTGCTGTTGCCCTCAAAAATGTATAACCAAATCGCCCTTTAGCAAGAGTATTGAACTTCTATTCTAGAACTAGGGCTTTGCTACATGTGTAACCCTAATCTGCGTAACTTGAGCCTCTTGCCTTCGTTAATTTCTGTGTTTGTGACAGCACTCGGCCTGTTTCCTCGCTCCTTCGTCCCCGTGTTTGGTGCTGTTGCCCTCAAGAATGTATAACAAAATCGCCCTTTAGCAAGAGTATTGAACTTCAATTCTAGAACTAGGGCTCTGCTACTTGTTATAACCCTAATCTGGTTAGCTTGGTCCTCTTGCCTTTGTTAATTTCTGTGTTTGCGACAGCACACGTCTTGTTTTGTCCCTCTTTCGTCCCTGTGTTTTGTGCTCTTGCCCTCAAGAATGTATAACAAAATCGCCCTTTAGCAAGAGTATTGAACTTCAATTCTAGAACTAGGGCTCTGCTACTTGTTATAACCCTAATCTGGTTAACTTGGTCCTCTTGCCTTTGTTAATTTCTGCGTTTGCGACAGCACACGTCTTGTTTCGTCCCTCTTTCGTCCCCGTATTTTGTGCTCTTGCCCTCAAGAATGTATAACAAAATCGCCCTTTAGCAAGAGTATTGAACTTCAATTCTATAACTAGCACTCTGCTACTTGTTATAACGTTAATCTGAGTAACTTGGTCCTCTTGCCTTCCTTAATTTCTGTGTTTGCGACAGCACTCGTCCTGTTTCCTCCCTCTTTCGTCCCCGTGTTTGGTGCTGTTGCCTTCAAGAATGTATACCCAAATCGCCCTTTAGCAAGAATAATGAACTTCAATTCTAGAACTAGGGCTCTGCTACTTGTTAGAACCCTAATATGGTTAACTTGGTCCTCTTGCCTTCGTTAATTTCTGTGTTTGCGACAGCACTCGCCTTGTTTCCTCCCTCTTTTGTCCCCGTGCTTTGTGCTGCTGCCCTCAAGAATGTATAACAAAATCGCCCTTTAGCAAGAGTATTGAACTTCAATTCTATAACTAGCGCTTTGCTACTTGTTATAACGCTAATCTGAGTAACTTGGTCCTCTTGCCTTCGTTAATTTCTGTGTTTGTGACAGCACTCGTCCTCCTTCCTCTCTCTTTCGTCCCCGTGTTTGGTGCTGTTGCCCTCAAGAATGAATAACCATATCGCTCTTTAGCTAGAGTATTGAACTTCAATTCTATAACTAGATCTCTGCTACTTGTTATAACCCTAATCTGGTTAACTTGGTCCTCTTGCCTTTGTTAATTTCTGTGTTTGCGACAGCACACGTCTTGTTTCGTCCCTCTTTCGTCCCCGTATTTTGTGCTGTTGCCCTCAAGAATGTATAACAAAATCGCCCTTTAGCAAGAGTATCGAACTTCAATTCTAGAACTAGGGCTCTGCTACTTGTTATAACCCTAATCTGAGTACCTTGGTCCTCTTTCCTTCGTTAATTTCTGTGTTTGTGACAGCACTCGAAATGTTTCCTCAGTCTTTCTTCCCCGTATTTTGTGCTGTTGTCTTCAAGAATGTATAGCCAAATCGCCCTTTAGCAAGAGTATTGAACTTCAATTGTATAACTAGGGCTCTGCTACTTGTTATAACCCTAATCTGAGTAACTTGGTCTTCTTGACCTCGTTAATTTCTGTGTTTGTGACAGCACTCGTCCTGTTTCCTCGCTCTTTCGACCCCGTGTTTGGTGCTGTTGCCCTCTAGAATATATAACCAAATCGCACTTTAGCAAGAGTATTGAACTTCAATTCTAGAACTAGTTCTCTGCTACTTGTTATAACCCTAATCTGGTTAATTTGGTCCTCTTGCCTTTGTTATTTTTCTGTGTTTGCGACAGCACACGTCTTGTTTCGTCCCTCTTTTGTCCCCGTATATTGTGCTGTTGCCCTCAAGAATGTATAACCAAATCGCCCTTTAGAAAGAATATTGAACTTTAATTCTTGAACTCGATCTCTGCTACTTGTCATTACCCGCATCAGGGTAACCTGGTCCTTTTGGCTTCGTTAATTTCTTTGTATGACAGCGCACGTCCTCTTTCCTACCTCTTTCGTCCCCATCTTTGGTGCTGTTGCCCTCAAGAAGGTATAACCAAATCGCCCTTTAGAAAGAGTATTGAACTTCAATTCTAGAACTAGGGCACTGCTACTTGGTATAACCATAATCTGATTAGACTGGTCCTATTGGCTTCGTTAATTTCTGTGTGTGTGACAGCGCCCCTCCTGTTTGTTCCCTCTTTCATCCCCGTTTTTGGTGCGGCTGACCTCAACAATGTACAAAGAAATCGCCCATTAGCAAGAGTATTGAACTTAAATTCTAGAACAAGGGATCTGCTACTTGTTATATTCATAATCTGAGTAACCTGATCCTCTTAGCTTCTTTACTTTCTGTGTGTGTGACAGCGCTCGTCCTGATTACTCCCTCTTTCGCCCCCTCTTTGGTGCTTTTGCCCTCTAGAACGTACAACCAAGCCGTTCATTTTGCAAGAGTATTAAACTTCAACACCCCGCGGTGCTGGCTCAGTGGTTAAGGTGCTCGACTACTGATCCGGAGTTTCTTGGTTCGAGTTCGACCGCGGTGGGTGCGTTTTTAAGGACAAAATGCGCTAAGGCACCCGTGTGCTTTGCGATGTCAGTGCACCTTAAAGATCCCCAGGTGGTCGAAATTATTCCGGAGCCCTCCACTACGGCACCTCTTTCTTAATTTCTTTTATTACTCTCTCCTTTATCTCTTCCCTTACGGCGCGGTTCAGGCGTCCGGAGATATATGAGACTGATATTGGGCCATTTCCTTCCCTCCAAAGCCAAATATTATTATTATTATTATTATTATTATTATTATATTATTATTATTTATTATTATTATTATTATTATTATTATTATTATTATTATATAACTTCAATTCTAGAACTAGGGTTCCTATACTTGTTATAACCCTAACCTGAGTAACCTGATCCTCTCGGCTTCGTTAACGTCTGTGTGTGTGGCAGCGCTCCGCCTGTTTCCAACCTCCTTCGTCCCCGTATTTAGAGCTCTTGCCCTCAAGAATGTACAACAAAATCGCCATTTAGCAAAAGTTTTGAACTTCAATTCCAGAACTAGGCATCTTCTACTTGTTATAACAATAATCTTATTAACCTGATACTCTTGGCTTCGTTAATGTTTGTGTGTGTGACAGCGGTCCTCCTATTTCCTCCCTCTTTCGTCTCCGTGTTTGGTGCTGTTGCCCTCAAAAATGTATAACCAAATCGCCCTTTAGCAAGAGTATTGAACTTCTATTCTAGAAGTAGGGCTCTGCTACATGTTTTAACCCTAATCTGCGTAACTTGAGCCTCTTGCCTTCGTTAATTTTTGTGTTTGTGACAGCACTCGGCCTGTTTCCTCGCTCCTTCGTCCCCGTGTTTGGTGCTGTTGCCCTCAAGAATGTATAACCATATCGCGCTTTAGCAAGAGTATTCAACTTAAATTCTAGAACTAGGGCTCTTCTGCTCTTTATAACCACACTTTGAGATCCTTGTCCTTCTTGACTTCGTTAATTTCTGTGTTTGTAACAGCACTCGTCCTGTTTCCTCCCTCTTTCGTCCCCGTGTTTTGTGCTCTTGCCCTCAAGAATGTATAACAAAATCGCCCTTTAGCAAGAGTATTGAACTTCAATTCTAGAACTAGGGCTCTGCTACTTGTTATAACCCTAATCTGGTTAACTTGGACCTCTTGCCTTTGTTAATTTCTGTGTTTGCGACAGCACACGTCTTGTTTCGTCCCTCTTTCGTCCCCGTATTTTGTGCTGTTGCCCTCAAGAATGTATAACAAAATCGCCGTTTAGCAAGAGTATTGAACTTCAATTCTAGAACTAGCTCTCTGCTACTTGTTATAACCCTAATCTGGTTAACTTGGTCCTCTTGCCTTTGTTAATTTCTGTGTTTGCGACAGCACACGTCTTGTTTCGTCCCTCTTTTGTCCCCGTATATTGTGCTGTTGCCCTCAAGAATGTATAACCAAATCGCCCTTTAGAAAGAATATTGAACTTTAATTCTTGAACTCGATCTCTGCTACTTGTCATTACCCGCATCAGGGTAACCTGGTCCTTTTGGCTTCGTTAATTTCTTTGTATGACAGCGCACGTCCTCTTTCCTACCTCTTTCGTCCCCATCTTTGGTGCTGTTGCCCTCAAGAAGGTATAACCAAATCGCCCTTTAGAAAGAGTATTGAACTTCAATTCTAGAACTAGGGCACTGCTACTTGGTATAACCATAATCTGATTAGACTGGTCCCCTTGGCTTCGTTAATTTCTGTGTGTGTGACAGCGCCCCTCCTGTTTCTTCCCTCTTTCATCCCCGTTTTTGGTGCGGCTGACATCAACAATGTACAAAGAAATCGCCCATTAGCAAGAGTATTAAACTTACATTCTAGAACAAGGGATCTGCTACTTGTTATATTCATAATCTGAGTAACCTGATCCTCTTAGCTTCTTTACTTTCTGTGTGTGTGACAGCGCTCGTCCTGATTACTCCCTCTTTCGCCCCCTCTTTGGTGCTTTTGCCCTCTAGAACGTACAACCAAGCCGTTCATTTTGCAAGAGTATTAAACTTCAACACCCCGCGGTGCTGGCTCAGTGGTTAAGGTGCTCGACTACTGATCCGGAGTTTCTTGGTTCGAGTTCGACCGCGGTGGGTGCGTTTTTAAGGACAAAATGCGCTAAGGCACCCGTGTGCTTTGCGATGTCAGTGCACCTTAAAGATCCCCAGGTGGTCGAAATTATTCCGCAGCCCTCCACTACGGCACCTCTTTCTTAATTTCTTTTATTACTCTCTCCTTTATCTCTTCCCTTACGGCGCGGTTCAGGCGTCCGGAGATATATGAGACTGATATTGGGCCATTTCCTTCCCTCCAAAGCCAATTAATATTATTATTATTATATAACTTCAATTCTAGAACTAGGGTTTCTATACTTGTTATAACCCTAACCTGAGTAACCTGATCCTCTCGGCTTCGTTAACGTCTGTGTGTGTGGCAGCGCTCCGCCTGTTTCCTACCTCCTTCGTCCCCGTATTTAGAGCTCTTGCCCTCAAGAATGTACAACAAAATCGCCATTTAGCAAAAGTTTTGAACTTCAATTCCAGAACTAGGCATCTTCTACTTGTTATAACAATAATCTTATTAACCTGATACTCTTGGCTTCGTTAATGTTTGTGTGTGTGACAGCGGTCCTTCTATTTCCTCCCTCTTTCGTCCCCGTGTTTGGTGCTGTTGCCCTCAAAAATGTATAACCAAATCGCCCTTTAGCAAGAGTATTGAACTTCTATTCTAGAACTAGGGCTCTGCTACATGTTTTAACCCTAATCTGCGTAACTTGAGCCTCTTGCCTTCGTTAATTTCTGTGTTTCTGACAGCACTCGGCCTGTTTCCTCGCTCCTTCGTCCTAGTGTTTGGTGCTGTTGCCCTCAAGAATGTATAACAAAATCGCCCTTTAGCAAGAGTATTGAACTTCAATTCTAGAACTAGGGCTCTGCTACTTGTTATAACCCTAATCTGGTTAACTTGGTCCTCTTGCCTTTGTTAATTTCTGTGTTTGCGACAGCACACGTCTTGTTTCGACCCTCTTTCGTCCCCGTGTTTTGTGCTCTTGCCCTCAAGAATGTATAACAAAATCGCCCTTTAGCAAGAGTATTGAACTTCAATTCTAGAACTAGGGCTCTGCTACTTGTTATAACCCTAATCTGGTTAACTTGGTAATCTTGCCTTTGTTAATTTCTGTGTTTGCGACAGCACACGTCTTGTTTCGTCCCTCTTTCGTCCCCGTATTTTGTGCTGTTGCCCTCATGAATGTATAACAAAATCGCCCTTTAGCAAGAGTATTGAACTTCAATTCTATAACTAGCACTCTGCTACTTGTTATAACGTTAATCTGAGTAACTTGGTCCTCTTGCCTTCGTTAATTTCTGTGTTTGCGACAGCACTCGTCCTGTTTCCTCCCTCTTTCGTCCCCGTGTTTGGTGCTGTTGCCTTCAAGAATGTATACCCAAATCGCTCTTTAGCAAGAGTATAGAACTTACATTCTAGAACTAGGGCTCTGCTACTTGTTATAACCCTAATCTGAGTAACTTGAGCCTCTTGCCTTCGTTAATTTCTGTGTTTGCGACAGCACTCGTCCTATTTCCTCCCTCTTTCGTCTCCGTGTTTGTTGCTGTTGCCCTCTAGAATGTATGACCCAATCGCCCTTTAGCAAGAATAATGAACTTCAATTCTAGAACTAGGGCTCTGCTACTTGTTAGAACCCTAATCTGGTTAACTTGGTCCTCTTGCCTTCGTTAATTTCTGTGTTTGCGACAGCACTCGCCTTGTTTCCTCCCTCTTTTGTCCCCGTGCTTTGTGCTGCTGCCCTCAAGAATGTATAACAAAATCACCCTTTAGCAAGAGTATTGAACTTCAATTCTATAACTAGCGCTTTGCTACTTGTTTTAACGCTAGTCTGAGTAACTTGGTCCTCTTGCCTTCGTTAATTTCTGTGTTTGTGACAGCACTCGTCCTCCTTCCTCTCTCTTTCGTCCCCGTGTTTGGTGCTGTTGCCCTCAAGAATGAATAACCATATCGCTCTTTAGCTAGAGTATTGAACTTCAATTCTATAACTAGATCTCTGCTACTTGTTATAACCCTAATCTGAGTAACTTGGTCCTCATGTCTTCGTTAATTTCTGTGTTTGTGACAGCACTCGTCCTGTTTCCTCCCTCTTTCGTCCCCGTGTTTTGTGCTGTTGCCCTCAAGCATATGTAACAAAATCGCCCTTTAGCAAGAATATTGAACTTCAGTTCTATAACTAGCGCTCTGCTACTTGTTATAACGCTAATCTGAGTAACTTCGTTCTCTTGCCTTCCTTAATTTCTGTGTTTGTGACAGCACTCGTCCTGTTTCCTCCCTCTTTCGTCCCCATGTTTGGTGCTATCGCCCTTTAGCAAGAGTATCGAACTTCAATTCTAGAACTAGGGCTCTGCTACTTGTTATAACCCTAATCTGAGTAACTTGGTCCTCTTTCCTTCGTTAATTTCTGTGTTTGTGACAGCTTTCGTAATGTTTCCTCCGTCTTTCTTCCCCGTATTTGGTGCTGTTGTCTTCAATAATGTATAGCCATATCGCCCTTTAGCAAGAGTACTGAACTTCAATTGTATAACTAGGGCTCTGCTACTTGTTATAACCCTAATCTGAGTAACTTGGTCTTCTTGACCTCGTTAATTTCTGTGTTTGTGACAGCACTCATCCTGTTTCCTCCCTCTTTCGTCCCCGTGTTTGGTGCTGTTGCCCTCTAGAATGTATAACCAAATCGCCCTTTAGCAAGAGTATTGAACTTCAATTCTAGAACTAGGGCTCTGCTACTTGTTATAACCCTAATCTGGTTAACTTGGTCCTCTTGCCTTTGTTAATTTCTGTGTTTGCGACAGCACACGTCTTGTTTCGTCCCTCTTTCGTCCCCGTATTTTGTGCTGTTGCCCTCAAGAATGTATAACAAAATCGCCCTTTAGCAAGAGTATTGAACTTCAATTCTATAACTAGCACTCTGCTACTTGTTATAACGTTAATCTGATTAACTTGGTCCTCTTGCCTTCGTTAATTTCTGTGTTTGCGACAGCACTCGTCCTGTTTCCTCCCTCTTTCGTCCCCGTGTTTGGTGCTCTTGCCTTCAAGAATGTATACCCAAATCGCCCTTTAGCAAGAGTATAGAACTTACATTCTAGACCTAGGGCTCTGCTACTTGTTATAACCCTAATCTGAGTAACTTGAGCCTCTTGCCTTCGTTAATTTCTGTGTTTGCGACAGCACTCGTCCTGTTTCCTCCCTCTTTCGCCTCCGTGTTTGGTGCTGTTGCCCTCTAGAATGTATGACCCAATCGCCCTTTAGCAAGAATATTGAACTTCAATTCTAGAACTAGGGCTCTGCTACTTGTTAGAACCCTAATCTGGTTATCTTGGTCCTCTTGCCTTCGTTAATTTCTGTGTTTGCGACAGCACTCGCCTTGTTTCCTCCCTCTTTTGTCCCCGTGCTTTGTGCTGTTGCCCTCAAGAATGTATAACAAAATCGCCCTTTGGCAAGAGTATAGAACTCAAGTTCTAGAACTAGGGCTCTGCTACTTGTTATAACGCTAATCTGAGTAACTTCGTTCTCTTGCCTTCGTTAATTTCTGTGTTTGTGACAGCACTCGTCCTGTTTCCTCCCTCTTTCGTCCCCATGTTTGGTGCTATTGCCGTCAAGAATGTATAACCAAATCGCCCATTAGCAAGAGTATCGAACTTCAATTCTAGAACTAGGGCTCTGCCAAATTTATAACCCCACTTTGAGTAATTGGGTCCTCTTTCTTTCGTTAATTTCTGTGTTTGTGACAGTAATCATCCTGGTTCCTCCGTATTTTGTCCCCGTGTTTAGTGCTGTTGCCCTCAAGAATGTATAACCAAATTACCCTTTAGCAAGTGTATTGAACTTAAATTCTACAACTAGGGCTCTCCTACTTGTTATAACTCTAATCCGAGTAACTTGGTCTTCTTTCCTTCAATAATTTCTGTGTTTTTGACAGCACTCGTCCTGTTTCCTCTGTCTTTTGTCGTCGTGTTTGGTGCTGTCGCCATCAAGAATTTATAACCAAATCGCCCTTTAGCAAGAGTATTGAACTTAAGTTCTATATCTAGGGCACTGCTACTTGTTATAACCCTAATATGAGTAACTTGGTCCTCTTGCCTTCGTTAATTTCTTTGTTAGTGACAGCACTCGTCCTGTTTCGTCCCTCTTTCCTCCCCGTATTTTGTGCTGTTGCCCTCAAGAATGTATAACAAAATCGCCCTTTAGCACGATTATTGAACTTCAATTCTATAACTAGCGCTCTGCTACTTGTTATAACGCTAATCTGAGTAACTTCGTTCTCTTGCCTTCCTTAATTTCTGTGTTTGTGACAGCACTCGTCCTGTTTCCTCCCTCTTTCGTCCCCATGTTTGGTGCTATCGCCCTTTAGCAAGAGTATCGAACTTCAATTCTAGAACTAGGGCTCTGCTATTTGTTATAACCCTAATCTGAGTAACTTGGTCCTCTTTCCTTCGTTAATTTCTGTGTTTGTGACAGCACTCGTAATGTTTCCTCCGTCTTTCTTCCCCGTATTTTGTGCTGTTGTCTTCAAGAATGTATAGCCATATCGCCCTTTACCAAGAGTACTGAACTTCAATTGTATAACTAGGGCTCTGCTACTTGTTATAACCCTAATCTGAGTAACTTGGTCTTCTTGACCTCGTTATTTTCTGTGTTTGTGACAGCACTCGTCCTGTTTCCTCCCTCTTTCGTCCCCGTGTTTGGTGCTGTTGCCCTCAAGAATGTATAACCAAATCGCCATTTAGCAAGAGTATTGAACTTCAATTCTAGAACTAGGGCTCTGCTACTTGTTATAACCCTAATCTGGTTAACTTGGTCATCTTGCCTTTGTTAATTTCTGTGTTTGCGACAGCACACGTCTTGTTTCGTCCCTCTTTCGTCCCCGTATTTTGTGCTGTTGCCCTCAAGAATGTATAACAAAATCGCCCTTTAGCAAGAGTATTGAACTTCAATTCTATAACTAGCACTCTGCTACTTGTTATAACGCTAATCTGAGTAACTTGGTCCTCTTGCCTTCGTTAATTTCTGTGTGTGTGGCAGCGCTCCGCCTGTTTCCTCCCTCCTTCGTCCCCGTATATAGAGCTGTTGCCCTCAAGAATGTACAACTTAATCGCCATTTAGCAAAAGTTTTGAACTTCAATTCCAGAACTAGGCATCTTCTACTTGTTATAACAATAATCTTATTAACCTGATACTCTTGGCTTCGTTAATTTTTGTGTGTGTGACAGCGCTCCTCCTATTTCCTCCCTCTTTTGTCCCCGTGCTTTGTGCTGTTGCCCTCAAGAATGTATAACAAAATCGCCTTTAGCAAGAGTATTGAACTTCAATTCTATAACTAGCGCTTTGCTACTTGTTATAACGCTAATCTGAGTAACTTGGTCCTCTTGCCTTCGTTAATTTCTGTGTTTGTGACAGCACTCGTCCTCCTTCCTCTCTCTTTCGTCCCCGTGTTTGGTGCTGTTGCCCTCAAGAATGAATAACCATATCGCTCTTTAGCTAGAGTATTGAACTTCAATTCTATAACTAGATCTCTGCTACTTGTTATAACCCTAATCTGATTAACTTGAGCCTCTTGCCTTTGTTAATTTCTGTGTTTGTGACAGCACTCGTCCTGTTACCTCCCTCTTTCTTCCCCGTGTTTTTTTGCTGTTGCCCTCAAGCATGTGTAACAAAATCGCCCTTTAGCAAGAGTATTGAACTTCAATTCTATAACTAGCGCTCTGCTACTTGTTATAACGCTAATCTGAGTAACTTTGTTCTCTTGCCTTCCTTAATTTCTGTGTTTGTGACACAACTCGTCCTGTTTCCTCCCTCTTTCGTCCCCATGTTTGGTGCTATCGCCCTTTAGCAAGAGTATCGAACTTCAATTCTAGAACTAGGGCTCTGCTACTTGTTATAACCCTAATCTGAGTACCTTGGTCCTCTTTCCTTCGTTAATTTCTGTGTTTGTGACAGCACTCGTAATGTTTCCTACGTCTTTCTTCCCCGTATTTTGTGCTGTTGTCTTCAAGAATGTATAGCCAAATCGCCCTTTAGCAAGAGTATTGAACTTCAATTGTATAACTAGGGCTCTGCTACTTGTTATAACCCTAATCTGAGTAACTTGGTCTTCTTGACCTCGTTAATTTCTGTGTTTGTGACAGCACTCGTCCTGTTTCCTCGCTCTTTCGACCCCGTGTTTGGTGCTGTTGCCCTCTAGAATATATAACCAAATCGCCCTTTAGCAAGAGTATTGAACTTCAATTCTAGAACTAGTTCTCTGCTACTTGTTATAACCCTAATCTGGTTAATTTGGTCCTCTTGCCTTTGTTATTTTTCTGTGTTTGCGACAGCACACGTCTTGTTTCGTCCCTCTTTTGTCCCCGTATATTGTGCTGTTGCCCTCAAGAATGTATAACCAAATCGCCCTTTAGAAAGAATATTGAACTTTAATTCTTGAACTCGATCTCTGCTACTTGTCATTACCCGCATCAGGGTAACCTGGTCCTTTTGGCTTCGTTAATTTCTTTGTATGACAGCGCACGTCCTCTTTCCTACCTCTTTCGTCCCCATCTTTGGTACTGTTGCCCTCAAGAAGGTATAACCAAATCGCCCTTTAGAAAGAGTATTGAACTTCAATTCTAGAACTAGGGCACTGCTACTTGGTATAACCATAATCTGATTAGACTGGTCCTATTGGCTTCGTTAATTTCTGTGTGTGTGACAGCGCCCCTCCTGTTTGTTCCCTCTTTCATCCCCGTTTTTGGTGCGGCTGACCTCAACAATGTACAAAGAAATCGCCCATTAGCAAGAGTATTGAACTTAAATTCTAGAACAAGGGATCTGCTACTTGTTATATTCATAATCTGAGTAACCTGATCCTCTTAGCTTCTTTACTTTCTGTGTGTGTGACAGCGCTCGTCCTGATTACTCCCTCTTTCGCCCCCTCTTTGGTGCTTTTGCCCTCTAGAACGTACAACCAAGCCGTCCATTTTGCAAGAGTATTAAACTTCAACACCCCGCGGTGCTGGCTCAGTGGTTAAGGTGCTCGACTACTGATCCGGAGTTTCTTGGTTCGAGTTCGACCGCGGTGGGTGCGTTTTTACGTTAACACGTTTTGGCGGGCTAGTTGGTTAAGCATCTTGAACAAACAGCGCGAACAAAGACGAGCACAAAAGACAAGAAAGCGAACGACACGGCGCTGACTAACAACTGAGGGTTTATTGCTGATCACACAAGTATAAATACATGGATGTCGGCAATGAGGGAAAGGTTTACAAAGTGCAAAAAACCAAAAACAAAACTTAAATGTGACAACAGCAACATAAGCACGCTAGAAATCAGCAGAGATTATCAACCCCCAGGAGTGACAGCTCTTTTTGCAGAAGTGTTAGCGAAGGGGTACTTATAGATGCATTTCCCTGCTTGAATATGTTGTATGCCTCGATAATTTCCCTCGCAGTTTTTTCCCGATTTTTGGCAATGACCTTGGTTTCATGATATAGCGGTACGCACTGTTTTTTCTTTCATTGCCCATTCACAATCCCGGCAATGAATGCCGAGATGACCTGAAACTACTTTTGACACTTTATAGCTGTGTTCGCTCAGCCTTTTATTTATGCAACGTCCCGTCTGTCCAACGTACTGCCCTCCAGGGAAATTATCGAGGCATACAACATATTCAAGCAGGGAAATGCATGTATAAGTACCCCTTCGCTAACACTTCTGCAAAAAGAGCTGTCACTCCTGGGGGTTGATAATCTCTGCTGATTTCTAGCGTGCTTATGTTGCTGTTGTCACATTTACGTTTTGTTTTTGGTTTTTTGCACTTTGTAAACCTTTCCCTCATTGCCGACATCCATGTATTTATACTTGTGTGATCAGCAATAAACCCTCAGTTGTTAGTCAGCGCCGTGTCGTTCGCTTTCTTGTCTTTTGTGCTCGTCTTTGTTCGCGCTGTTTGTTCAAGATGCTTAACCAACTAGCCCGCCAAAACGTGTTAACGCAACTTATTTCTTGTTCTTCGGGTGTTCCTTCGGGGTATCTTCTTGACCCGCTTCGTGTTATCCCCCTTGTGGCTTCAGCAACATGCAATGCACGTTATTTCGGTTTTTGCAACCGGCGTAGGGTCTTTCCTCCAGAGGTGGTGACCTTGTTTGGCTTCATCAGACCGTCCGTTGGTCATGGAAGAAGAATTTGCAGGATTTTGCGCTCCGAATGGCAGCGCCAAGCTCGCCTGTATCGAGAACTGCTACGCAGTTTGCTCGCTCGGCCTACGCTCCAACACCAGTGGCGGCAGTACCTCCGGATTGCTGACACGACCACCGAATGGCTATGGCATCTGCTGCTTCCCCGGCTTCTGCAAATGGAGAACAATAGGCGGCCCCAGCCGGAGAGCACCGTCCATGTTCTTGGCGATGTTGAACTTCCTGACAACGTCCGCTGTGTACTCGGGTGCGGACCCAAGTTCGCCGTAGAACCACGGAAGAACATCCCTGAGCTGCTTTCCATGGTCCGAGCGGTTTCCTCCAGAGCCAGCCCAGCTGATCGGGACAGGTGCACTCTGGATGGCGTGGACGTCCTGTCAAGACCAAGGAAGGATCCCAGGCGCTTGCCCGTAAGAGAGACTGTTGATTTTGTGAGGGGCAAGTCTCTAACTCTGTTACAGTCGGATAAGGAAGGGGGGTTTGTTGTATTGCCCAACGATCGTTTCCTGTCAAAAGCAGGCGAAGCTGTGTGTGCCGTGTTCAGGGAATGCAGTACGGCATCTTTACAGAAGGCAAGGGGCCGTGCAAAAAAACTTTGCAACGATTACAACCTCACTAAGCTTGCTCAGGACATTGCGAATAGCGATAAACCAATTCTTAATATGTTCTTTTCCGCCAAAACGCACAAGGCTGAATGCCCGCTTCGTGTGATAGTCTCAGAGAGGGCTACTTGGCAGAAGTGCCTCGCTGAATTCATTAAGCGGCAACTCGCCGTAATCTCTGTTGACGATCCTTTCCAGGTAAAAAATTCGAACCAAGTAACTGATTTCCTGACGACGCACAATGCTGATGAACTTTTAGCTTTTTCTATTGACGTGAAAGACTTGTACTATTCGATTCCCCATGACGAACTGCTAACTAGTGTCAATGAATGCATTGACCGACATGGCGTGGTTGCCTTTCAAAACGCGTCCGGTATCTCCGTAGCAAGATTTCTGCATCTGCTTTCCTTTTACCTGCAATCAACTTTCACTGAGTGGGACTCTTCCATCTTCATTCAAAAAAACGGCATATGCATAGGCTCCTGTATCGCTCCCATACTCAGTGACATTTATCTCGCCAGATGCGACCGTGCTCTCAACGGACGCCTTGGGAAAACCAAGGTCGTAAAAACATTTAGATTTGTCGACGACTACCTTGTTATTGTCAAGTGCTCCGGACTGGAGTTTGAAACGGAGGTGTCTCGTAGTCTGTCCATTTTTTCTGACACTCTCTCCCCCCTTGAGATCACTTATGAAACCCCTGTTCACAGCCACATCAAGTTTCTAGACCTTGGCCTGTACTTCACTCCTAGCCACGTTTGCTGGGCTTTCGAACCCCGAGGTAACAAGCCCCTTCTTCCCTATGGTTCTTGCCATTCCAAGCTCATTAAGAGGGGTATCATAGGATCCTGTTTGAACAGCTCATTAACAAAATCCTGCCACCACAGAATGCATTCCAGCGTATCACACCAGGTAAAAAGATTGCTTTCGGCAGGGTACCCACTAGAACTTATCACGTCAGTAGCTGAGTCGGCCCTAAAGAAGAGCAAGTCAGAACCAGCTACACGAGACGGCCAGGGATCGGACAACAACCGCAAACGTGTCGCTGTGATTCCATATCTACATGGAATTTCACACTCCCTGAAAAAAGTGGGGAAAAAAGCAGGTGTTGATGTTGTGTTTTCCGCGCCTGATCGTCTGGCCGGTTTGTGACGATCTGTTAATGAGTTCAAAGGAAAAGTGGCGAAGTGCACAACTAAGCACCAGTCACGCTTCGTTCCTTGTGATAAGGGGGTTGTTTATAACATCCCTCTGCCTTGTGGAGGGCAGTACGTTGGACAGACGGGACGTTGCATAAATAAAAGGCTGAGCGAACACAGCTATAAAGTGTCAAAAGTAGTTTCAGGTCATCTCGGCATTCATTGCCGGGATTGTGAATGGGCAAAGAAAGAGAAAAAACAGTGCGTACCGCTATATCATGAAACCAAGGTCATTGCCAAAAATCGGGAAAAAACTGCGAGGGAAATTATCGAGGCATACAACATATTCAAGCAGGGAAATGCATGTATAAGTACCCCTTCGATAACACTTCTGCAAAAAGAGCTGTCACTCCTGGGGGTTGATAATCTCTGCTGATTTCTAGCGTGCTTATGTTGCTGTTGTCACATTTACGTTTTGTTTTTGGTTTTTTGCACTTTGTAAACCTTTCCCTCATTGCCGACATCCATGTATTTATACTTGTGTGATCAGCAATAAACCCTCAGTTGTTAGTCAGCGCCGTGTCGTTCGCTTTCTTGTCTTTTGTGCTCGTCTTTGTTCGCGCTGTTTGTTCAAGAGCGTTTTTACGGACAAAATGCGCTAAGGCACCCGTGTGCTTTGCGATGTCAGTGCACCTTAAAGATCCCCAGGTGGTCGAAATTATTCCGGAGCCCTCCACTACGGCACCTCTTTCTTAATTTCTTTTATTACTCTCTCCTTTATCTCTTCCCTTACGGCGCGGTTCAGGCGTCCGGAGATATATGAGACTGATATTGGGCCATTTCCTTCCCTCCAAAGCCAATTATTATTATTATTATTATTATTATTATTATATAACTTCAATTCTAGAACTAGGGTTCCTATACTTGTTATAACCCTAACCTGAGTAACCTGATCCTCTCGGCTTCGTTAACGTCTCTGTGTGTGGCAGCGCTCCGCCTGTTTCCTACCTCCTTCGTCCCCGTATTTAGAGCTCTTGCCCTCAAGAATGTACAACAAAATCGCCATTTAGCAAAAGTTTTGAACTTCAATTCCAGAACTAGGCATCTTCTACTTGTTATAACAATAATCTTATTAACCTGATACTCTTGGCTTCGTTAATGTTTGTGTGTGTGACAGCGGTCCTCCTATTTCCTCCCTCTTTCGTCCCCGTGTTTGGTGCTGTTGCCCTCAAAAATGTATAACCAAATCGCCCTTCAGCAAGAGTATTGAACTTCTATTCTAGAACTAGGGCTCTGCTACATGTTTTAACCCTAATCTGCGTAACTTGAGCCTCTTGCCTTCGTTAATTTCTGTGTTTGTGACAGCACTCGGCCTGTTTCCTCGCTCCTTCGTCCCCGTGTTTGGTGCTGTTGCCCTCAAGAATGTATAACCATATCGCGCTTTAGCAAGAGTATTCAACTTAAATTCTAGAACTAGGGCTCTTCTACTCTTTATAACCACACTTTGAGATCCTTGTCCTTCTTGACTTCGTTAATTTCTGTGTTTGTAACAGCACTCGTCCTGTTTCCTCCCTCTTTCGTCCCCGTGTTTTGTGCTCTTGCCCTCAAGAATGTATAACAAAATCGCCATTTAGCAAGAGTATTGAACTTCAATTCTAGAACTAGGGCTCTGCTACTTGTTATAACCCTAATCTGGTTAACTTGGTCCTCTTGCCTTTGTTAATTTCTGTGTTGCGACAGCACACGTCTTGTTTCGTCCCTCTTTCGTCCCCGTATTTTGTGCTGTTGCCCTCAAGAATGTATAACAAAATCGCCCTTTACCAAGAGTATTGAACTTCAATTCTATAACTAGCACTCTGCTACTTGTTATAACGTTAATCTGAGTAACTTGGTCCTCTTGCCTTCGTTAATTTCTGTGTTTGCGATAGCACTTGTCCTGTTTCCTCCCTCTTTCGTCCCCGTGTTTGGTGCTGTTGCCTTCAAGAATGTATACCCAAATCGCTCTTTAGCAAGAGTATAGAACTTACATTCTAGAACTAGGGCTCTGCTACTTGTTATAACCCTAATCTGAGTAACTTGAGCCTCTTGCCTTCGTTAATTTCTGTGTTTGCGACAGCACTCGTCCTGTTTCCTCCCTCTTTCGTCTCCGTGTTTGTTGCTGTTGCCCTCTAGAATGTATGACCCACTCGCCCTTTAGCAAGAATAATGAACTTCAATTCTAGAACTAGGGCTCTGCTACTTGTTAGAACCCTAATCTGGTTAACTTGGTCCTCTTGCATTCGTTAATTTCTGTGTTTGCGACAGCACTCGCCTTGTTTCCTCCCTCTTTTGTCCCCGTGCTTTGTGCTGCTGCCCTCAAGAATGTATAACAAAATCGCCCTTTAGCAAGAGTATTGAACTTCAATTCTATAACTAGCGCTTTGCTACTTGTTATAACGCTAATCTGAGTAACTTGGTCCTCTTGCCTTCGTTAATTTCTGTGTTTGTGACAGCACTCGTCCTCCTTCCTCTCTCTTTCGTCCCCGCGTTTGGTGCTCTTGCCCTCAAGAATGAATAACCATATCGCTCTTTAGCTAGAGTATTGAACTTCAATTCTATAACTAGATCTCTGCTACTTGTTATAACCCTAATCTGAGTAACTTGGTCCTCATGTCTTCGTTAATTTCTGTGTTTGTGACAGCACTCGTCCTGGTTCCTCCCTCTTTCGTCCCCATGTTTTGTGCTGTTGCCCTCAAGCATATATAACAAAATCGGCCTTTAGCAAGAGTATTGAACTTCAATTCTATAACTAGCGCTCTGCTACTTGTTATAACGCTAATCTGAGTAACTTCGTTCTCTTGCCTTCCTTAATTTCTGTGTTTGTGACAGCACTCGTCCTGTTTCCTCCCTCTTTCGTCCCCATGTTTGGTGCTATCGCCTTTTAGCAAGAGTATCGAACTTCAATTCTAGAACTAGGGCTCTGCTACTTGTTATAACCCTAATCTGAGTAACTTGGTCCTCTTTCCTTCGTTAATTTCTGTGTTTCTGACAGCACTCGTAATGTTTCCTCCGTCTTTCTTCCCCGTATTTTGTGCTGTTGTCTTCAAGAATGTATAGCCATATCGCCCTTTAGCAAGAGTACTGAACTTCAATTGTATACCTAGGGCTCTGCTACTTGTTATAACCCTAATCTGAGTAACCTGGTCTTCTTGACCTCGTTAATTTCTGTGTTTGTGACAGCACTCGTCCTGTTTCCTCCCTCTTTCGTCCCCGTGTTTGGTGCTGTTGCCCTCTAGAATGTATAACCAAATCGCCCTTTAGCAAGAGTATTGAACTTCAATTCTAGAACTAGGGCTCTGATACTTGTTATAACCCTAATCTGGTTAACTTGGTCCTCTTGCCTTTGTTAATTTCTGTGTTTGCGACAGCACACGTCTTGTTTCGTCCCTCTTTCGTCCCCGTATTTTGTGCTGTTGCACTCAAGAATGTATAACAAAATCGCCCTTTAGCAAGAGTATTGAACTTCAATTCTATAACTAGCACTCTGCTACTTGTTATAACGTTAATCTGAGTAACTTGGTCCTCTTGCCTTCGTTAATTTCTGTGTTTGCGACAGCACTCGTCCTGTTTCCTCCCTCTTTCGTCCCCGTGTTTGGTGCTCTTGCCTTCAAGAATGTATACCCAAATCGCCCTTTAGCAAGAGTATAGAACTTACATTCTAGAACTAGGGCTCTGCTACTTGTTATAACCCTAATCTGAGTAACTTGAGCCTCTTGCCTTCGTTAATTTCTGTGTTTGCGACAGCACTCGTCCTGTTTCCTCCCTCTTTCGTCTCCGTGTTTGGTGCTGTTGCCCTCTAGAATGTATGACCCAATCGCCCTTTAGCAAGAATATTGAACTTCAATTCTAGAACTAGGGCTCTGCTACTTGTTAGAACCCTAATCTGGTTAACTTGGTCCTCTTGCCTTCGTTAATTTCTGTGTTTGCGACAGCACTCGCCTTGTTTCCTCCCTCTTTTGTCCCCGTGCTTTGTGCTGTTGCCCTCAAGAATGTATAACAAAATCGCCCTTTGGCAAGAGTATAGAACTCAAATTCTAGAACTAGGGCTCTGCTACTTGTTTTAACGCTAATCGGAGTAACTTCGTTCTCTTGCCTTCGTTAATTTCTGTGTTTGTGACAGCACTCGTCCTGTTTCCTCCCTCTTTCGTCCCCATGTTTGGTGCTATTGCCGTCAAGAATGTATAACCAAATCGCCCTTTAGCAAGAGTATCGAACTTCAATTCTAGAACTAGGGCTCTGCCAAATTTATAACCCCACTTTGAGTAATTGGGTCCTCTTTCTTTCGTTAATTTCTGTGTTTGTGACAGTAATCATCCTGGTTCCTCCGTATTTTGTCCCCGTGTTTAGTGCTGTTGCCCTCAAGAATGTATAACCAAATTACCCTTTAGCAAGTGTATTGAACTTAAATTCTACAAGTAGGGCTCTCCTACTTGTTATAACTCTAATCCGAGTAACTTGGTCTTCTTTCCTTCAATAATGTCTGTGTTTTTGACAGCACTCGTCCTGTTTCCTCTGTCTTTTGTCGTCGTGTTTGGTGCTGTCGCCATCAAGAATTTATAACCAAATCGCCCTTTAGCAAGAGTATTGAACTTAATTTCTATATCTAGGGCACTGCTACTTGTTATAACCTTAATATGAGTAACTTGGTCCTCTTGCCTTCGTTAATTTCTTTGTTAGTGACAGCACTCGTCCTGTTTCGTCCCTCTTTCGTCCCCGTATTTTGTGCTGTTGCCCTCAAGAATGTATAACAAAATCGCCCTTTAGCAAGAGTATTGAACTTCAATTCTATAACTAGCGCTCTGCTACTTGTTATAACGCTAATCTGAGTAACTTCGTTCTCTTGCCTTCCTTAATTTCTGTGTTTGTGACAGCACTCGTCCTGTTTCCTCCCTCTTTCGTCCCCATGTTTGGTGCTATCGCCCTTTAGCAAGAGTATCGAACTTCAATCCTAGAACTAGGGCTCTGCTACTTGTTATAACCCTAATCTGAGTAACTTGGTCCTCTTTACTTCGTTAATTTCTGTGTTTGTGACAGCACTCGTAATGTTTCCTCCGTCTTTCTTCCCTGTATTTTGTGCTGTTGTCTTCAAGAATGTATAGCCATATCGCCCTTTAGCAAGAGTACTGAACTTCAATTGCATAACTAGGGCTCTGCTACTTGTTATAGCCCTAATCTGAGTAACTTGGTCTTCTTGACCTCATTATTTTCTGTGTTTGTGACAGCACTCGTCCTGTTTCCTCCCTCTTTCGTCCCCGTGTTTGGTGCTGTTGCCCTCTAGAATGTATAACCAAATCGCCCTTTAGCAAGAGTATTGAACTTCAATTCTAGAACTAGGGCTCTGCTACTTGTTATAACCCTAATCTGGTTAACTTGGTCCTCTTGCCTTTGTTAATTTCTGTGTTTGCGACAGAACACGTCTTGTTTCGTCCCTCTTTCGTCCCCGTATTTTGTGCTGTCGCCCTCAAGAATGTATAACCAAATCGCCCTTTAGCAAGAGTATTGAACTTCAATTGTAGAACTAGGACTGTGCTATTTGTTATAACCCCTCTTTGAGTAATTTGGTCATCATTCCTTCGTTAATTTCTGCGTTTGTGACAGCACTCGTCCTGTTTCCTCTGTCTTTCTTCCCCGTGTTCGCTGCTGTTGCCTTCAAGAATGTATAGCCAAATCGCCCATTAGCAAGAGTATTGAAATTCAATTGTTTAACTAGGCCTCTGCTACTTGTTATAACCTAATCTGAGTAACTTGGTCCTCTTGACTTCGTTAATTTCTGTCTTTGTGACAGCACTCGTCCTGTTTCCTAACTCTTTCGTACCCGTGTTTGGTGCTGTTGCCCTCAAGAATGTATAACCATATCCCCTTTAGCAAGAGTATTGAACTTCAATTCCAGAACTAGGGCTCTGCTACATGTTATAACCCTAATCTGGGTAACTTGGTCCTCTTTCTTTCGTTAATTTCTGTGTGTGTGTGACAGCACTCGTCCTGTTTCCTCCCTCTCTCGTCCCCATGTTTAGTGCTGTGTCCCTCAAGAAGGTATAACCTGTGGAGAACCTGTTTCCCCCCTCCGTTTCGATGCGGCCCATCTTCATCGTCGGCCGTCGGGACGGACAGCCCCCGGCTTGGGGAGGAGGGAAGGCCCCCTCATGGGGGAAAGAGAACGGCGACGGGAGCGCCACCTCGTAGGTTACGCGGAATTCTGCAGAACCGGAGAGAGGCCCTTCGGGATCCGGCCAGCGTGGTGAGCGGTTGGAGCCGCACGCTCCCGTCACCTTCCGCGGCAGGCGCACGGGGATCCGTTGTTCCTTGCCGCTGGACTTCTGGTTCCAGGCAGCGAAGCGAGCGCAGCAAACGCGCGCTCTGACAGCCTTCCCCTGCAAATGCTAGGGAATGGCTTTGCCCCAAGAATGCAGCGCGCACGGGAAAACCCGGCCGCCATTATCGGCGCATACAAACGTTCGCCGCCGATACCTCCGAAGTCGCGCCCCTGCCCCAGCCGGTAAGTCGGAAGTCCTTCTTACGTAGCCTTCTATTTCCGAGGAATGCCTCGTTGATGTTTTGTAGCTAGCTGGCCCACTCTGTGTATTAATTGCAAGTGTAATAAATAGCATATGAGTGTTAACGCTGTACCGTCCCTTCCCTTTGTCCCTCGAGCACGAACCCCTCCGCGGTTAGCGAGCGGGAACGCTGCATCCGCGGAGTGGGAGTGCGGGCGGGGCGAAAGGCCTTTGTTTCCCCTCTATTTCCACAATGGCGTCCCAACGTGTGGCAAGCTCTTGGGACGAGGGACGGCAGTCAGTTCGGTTCGTGGAATGCCCGCCCGGATTTGGAACAGCGTTAGGCCTGAACCGAATTCGGAGTTGCTAGCAAGGCGAAGATGCTTTCTTGACAGCGAGATGAGCGTAATAGCAGCATGGGAGGATTGCCGTGCATGCTAAGCTTTTGATGAGCACTTCATCGGTACACCTGTGGAAGGTGAACCTACGAGGTCCGCTCATGGAGAGCGAGACCGAGACGCCCACGGAGAACAGCAAGCCAGAAGCGAGTGAATGCGGAAGCCTGAAGGGTGGCCCAATTTTTCTTGTACATAGTTGTAAATATTCTCTGTTCTGTCTCTTTGGCTCTGGGAGCCGGGTGCCGTAGTCAGCTGTTTTGGATTGCAGTCGTGATTACAGGAAAATCACCGGGGCGCTGCGACACCGCGGGAAACGGTAGGCGCCGTTCGCGTTAGGGTCTCCTTGGCAGAAACGTATCTCCTCGTGGCGTTGTGTTCTAGCTATTGTCCTTGGCCCTTTGTTGGCACCCGGAAGTGTAAGAGCGAATAGGCCTAAGGCTCTTCGGGAGCTGCCTGTCGCTTTTGGGAGGACACAGTCGTACCGTGGCACAAGCACGCGCAGACGGGCTTGCTTGTTGTATATTTAACCTCGCTAGAGCCGAGAAGTCTCGCTCAACTACAGAAAGCTGACTTTGTTCGAACGAACTTATTTTTTTGGGCTGCGAAGCGAATTTAAAATTTCGCGGAAGCAGAGACGCTAACGCAGCTCAAGTGAGCTTATCATCACCATGCCGGAAAGCGAACCGCGAATGTGCTTCGTCCGAAGAGAGCCAGCTACGTTCAAATGAACCGAGCGTTTGGGCGGTGCCGGATAGGATTGTTTGGCACTTGCATTACTCCGCAGTTTTCCAAATGGGGAGTTTACGCGGTCTCCATTGTTTTTGCTGCAAACTTTTGGACATCCTAGGAGCGATAAGCAGAGTGGAAGAGAAGCTGCCCCGGCCTGCTGTCCATTGTATGGGTCTCTGCCTGCTGCCTTGCGGCCATGAGTCATCGAGCTGCAGAGTCTCCGGCGAGCAGTTTGCAGCGGCTACGAGAGGGAGGGCCAGCCCCTCTACCTTGCAACAAAGGACGGGTGCCCGGTGACCTCGCTGCTCATCGGATGACCCCGGCACCCCGCCTGTACGAGCTGTCTTGCAGTCATCATCGCAACGCTCGTGGCCCCTTCGTCGATGGAATCCATGGACGGGTTCAACCGTAGGCCGACATTTAAGGAGGGAGGGATGTGGAGAACCTGTTTCCCCCCTCCGTTTCGATGCGGCCCATCTTCATCGTCGGCCGTCGGGACGGACAGCCCCCGGCTGGGCGAGGAGGGAAGTCACCCTCATGGGGGAAAGGGAACGGCGACGGGAGCGCCACCTCGTAGGTTACGCGGAATTCTGCGGAACCGGAGAGAGGCCCTTCGGGATCCGGCCAGCGTGGTGAGCGGTTGGAGCCGCACGCTCTCGTCACCTTCCGCGGCAGGCGCACGGGGATCCGTTGTGCCTTGCCGCTGGACTTCTGGTTCCAGGCAGCGAAGCGAGCGCAGCAAACGCGCGCTCTGACCGCCTTCCCCAGCAAATGCTAGGGAATGGTTTTGCCCCAAGAATGCAGCGCGCACGGGAAAACCCGGCCGCCATTATCGGCGCATACAAACGTTCGCCGCCGATACCTCCGAAGTCGCGCCCCTGCCCCAGCCGGTAAGTCGGAAGTCCTTCTTACGTAGCCTTCTATTTCCGAGGAATGCCTCGTTGATGTTTTGTAGCTAGCTGGCCCACTCTGTGTATTAATTGCAAGTGTAATAAATAGCATATGAGTGTTAACGCTGTGTCGTCCCTTCCCTTTGTCCCTCGAGCACGAACCCCTCCGCGGTTAGCGAGCGGGAACGCTGCATCCGCGGAGTGGGAGTGCGGGCGGGGCGAAAGGCCTTTGTTTCCCCCGTATTTCCACAAACCAAATCGCCCCTTTCGCAAGAGTATTTAATTTAAATTCTAGAACTAGGGCTCTGCTACTTGTTATAATCCTATTCTGAGTAACTTGGTCCTCTTGCCTTCGTTAATTTCTGTTTTTGTGACAGCACTCGTCCTGTTTCCTCCGTCTCTCATCCCCGTGTTTGGTGCTGTTGCCCTCAAGAATGTATAGCCAAATCGCCCTTTAGAAAGAGTATTGAATTTCGATTCTAGAACGAGGGCTATGCTACTTGTTATAACCCTAATATGAGCAACTTTGTCCTCTTGCCTTCGTTGATTTCTGTGTTAGTGACATCACTCGTCCAGTTTCCTCCAGCTTTCGTCCCCGTGTTTGGCAATGTTGCCCTCAAGCATGCATAACCAAATCGCCCATTAGCAAGAGTATTGAACTTCAATTCTATAACTAGATCTCTGCTACTTGTTATAACCCTAATCTGAGTAACTTGGTCCTCTTTGCTTCGTTAATTTCAGTGTGTGTTACAGCGCTCGTCCTGTTTCCTCCGTCTCTCGTCCCCATCTTTGGTGCTGTGTCCCTCAAGAATGAATAACCAAATCGCTCTTTAGCAAGAGTATTGAACTTTAATTCTATAACTAGATCTCTGCTACTTGTTATAACCCTAATCTGAGTAACTTGGTCCTCTTTCCTTTATTAATTTCTGTGTTTGTGACAGCACTCGTCCTGTTTCCTCTGTTTTTTGTCGCCGTGTTTGGTGCTGTCGCCATCAAGAATGTATAACCAAATCGCCCTTAAGTAAGAGTATTGAACATAGAATCTAGAACTAGGTCTCTGCTACTTGTTATAACCCTAATCTGGGTAACTTGGTCCTCCTGCCTTCGAAAATTTCTGTGTTTTCGACAGCACTCGTCCTGTTTCCTCCCTCTTTCGTCCCCGTGTTTTGAGTTGTTGCCCTCAAGAATATATAACACAATCGCCCTTTAACAAGAGTATTGAACTTAAATTCTATAACTAGATCTCTGCTACTTGTTATAACCATAATCTGAGTAACTTTACCTTCTTGTCTTCGTTAATTTCTGTATTTGTGACAGCAATCGTCCCGGTTCCTCCCTATTTCGTCCCCGTGTTTGGTGCTGTTGCTCTAAAGAATGTATAACCAAATCGCCCTTTTGCTAGAGTATTGAACTTCACTTCTAGAACTAGGGTTCTGCTACTTGTTATAACCCTCATCTGAGCAACTTGAGCCTCTTGCCTTCGTTAATTTCTGTGTTTGTGACAGCACTCGTACTATTTCCTTCCTCCTTCGTCCCCGTGTTTGGTGCTGTGTCCTTCAAGAACGTATAACCGAATCGCGCTTTAGCTAGAGTACTGAACTTAACTTCTAGAACTAGGGCTCTCCTACTTGTTATAACCCTAATCCGAGTAACTTGGTCCTCTTTCCTTCGTTAATTTCTGTGTGGGACAGCGTTCGTCTTGTTTCCTCCCTCTCTCGTCCCCATCTTTGGTGCTGTTGCCCTCAAGAATGAATAACCAAATCGCTCTTTAGCAAAGGTATTGAACTTTAATTCTATAACTAAATCTCTGCTACTTGTTATAACCCTAGTCTGAGTAACTTGGTCCTTTTGTCTTCGTTAATTTGTTTTTTTGACAGCAATCGTCCTGGTTCCTCTTTCTCGTCCCCGTGTTTGGTGCTGTTGCCCTCAAGAATGTATAACCAAATCGCCCTTTAGCAAGAGTATCGAACTTCAATTCTAGAACTAGGGCTCTGCTACTTGTTATAACCCCACTTCGAGTAACTTGGTCCTCTTTCTTTTGTTAATTTCTGTGTTTTTGACAGCACTCGTCCTGTTTCCTCCGTCTTTCTTCCCCGTATTTTGTGCTGTTGCCTTCAAGAATGTATAGCCAAATCGTGCTTTACCAAGAGTATTGAACTTCAATTGCATAACTAGGGCTCTGCTACTTGTTATAACCCTAATCTGAGTAACTTGGTCTTCTTGACTTTGTTAATTTCTGCGTTTTTGACAGCACTCGTCCTGTTTCCTCTCTCTTTCGTCCAGGTGTTTGGTGCTGTTGCCCTCTAGAATGTACAACCAAATCGCCCTTTAGCAAGAATATTGAACTTCAATTCTAGAACTAGGGCTCTGCTACTTGTTATAACTCTAATATGAGTAACTTTGTCCTCTTGCCTTCGTTGATTTCTGTGTTAGTGACAGCACTCGTCCAGTTTCCTCCATCTTTCGTCCCCGTGTTTGGCAATGTTGCCCTCAAGAATGCATAACCAAATCGCCCATTAGCAAGAGTATTGAACTTATATTCTATAACTAGATCTCTGCTACTTGTTATAACCCTAATCTGAGTAACTTGGTCCTCTTTGCTTCGTTAATTTCTGTGTGTGTTACAGCGCTCGTCCTGTTTCCTCCGTCTCTCGTCCCCATCTTTGGTGCTGTGTCCCTCAAGAATGAATAACCAAATCGCTCTTTAGCAAGAGTATTGAACTTTAATTCTATAACTAGATCTCTGCTACTTGTTTTAACCCTAATCTGAGTAACTTGGTCCTCTTTCCTTCATTAATTTCTGTGTTTGTGACAGCACTCGTCCTGTTTCCTCTGTCTTTTGTCGCCGTGTTTGGTGCTGTCGCCATCAAGAATGTATAACCAAATCGCCCTTAAGTAAGAGTATTGAACTTAGATTCTAGAACTAGGTCTCTGCTACTTGTTATAACCCTAATCTGGGTAACTTGGTCCTCTTGCCTTCGTAAATTTCTGTGTTTTCGACAGCACTCGTCCTGTTTCCTCCCTCTTTCGTCCCCGTGTTTTGAGTTGTTGCCCTCAAGAATATATAACACAATCGCCCTTTAACAAGAGTATTGAACTTAAATTCTATAACTAGATCTCTGCTACTTGTTATAACTATAATCTGAGAAACTTTACCTTCTTGTCTTCGTTAATTTCTGTGTTTGTGACAGCAATCGTCCCGGTTCCTCCCTATTTCGTCCCCGTGTTTGGTGCTGTTGCTCTAAAGAATGTATAACCAAATCGCCCTTTTGCTAGAGTATTGAACTTCACTTCTAGAACTAGGGTTCTGCTACTTGTTATAACCCTCATCTGAGCAACTTGAGCCTCTTGCCTTCGTTAATTTCTGTGTTTGTGACAGCACTCGTACTATTTCCTTCCTCCTTCGTCCCCGTGTTTGGGGCTGTGTCCTTCAAGAACGTATAACCGAATCGCGCTTTAGCTAGAGTATTGAACTTAACTTCTAGAACTAGGGCTCTCCTACTTGTTATAACCCTAATCCGAGTAACTTGGTCCTTTTTCCTTCATGATTTTTCTGCGTTTGTGACAGCACTCGTCCTGTTTCCTCTGTCTTTTGTCCCCGTGTTTGGTGCTATTGCCCTCAAGCATGTATAACCAAATCGCCATTTAGCAAGAGTATTGAACTTCAATTGTATAACTAGGGCTCTGCTACATGTTATAACCCTAATCTGGGTAACTTGGTCCTCTTTCCTTCGTTAATTTCTGTGTGGGACAGCGTTCGTCTTGTTTCCTCTCTCTCTCGTCCCCATCTTTGGTGCTGTTGCCCTCAAGAATGAATAACCAAATCGCTCTTTAGCAAAGGTATTGAACTTTAATTCTATAACTAAATCTCTGCTACTTGTTATAGCCCTAGTCTGAGTAACTTGGTCCTCTTGTCTTCGTTAATTTCTGTTTTTTTGACAGCAATCGTCCTGGTTCCTCTCTCTCTCTCGTCCCCGAGTTTGGTGCTGTTGCCCTCAAGAATGTATAACCATATCGCCCTTTAGCAAGAGTATCGAACTTCAATTCTAGAACTAGGGCTCTGCTACTTGTTATAACCCCACTTCGAGTAACTTGGTCCTCTTTTCTTTTGTTAATTTCTGTGTTTTTGACAGCACTCGTCCTGTTTCCTCCGTCTTTCTTCCCCGTATTTTGTGCTGTTGCCTTCAAGAATGTATAGCCAAATCGTGCTTTAGCAAGAGTATTGAACTTCAATTGTATAACTTGTTATAACCCTAATCTGAGTAACTTGGTCTTCTTGACTTTGTTAATTTCTGCGTTTTTGACAGCACTCGTCCTGTTTCCTCTCTCTTTCGTCCAGGTGTTTGGTGCTGTTGCCCTCTAGAATGTACAACCAAATCGCCCTTTGGCAAGAGTATAGAACTCAAATTCTAGAACTAGGGCTCTGCTCCTTGTTATAACGCTAATCTGAGTAACTTCGTTCTCTTGCCTTCGTTAATTTCTGTGTTTGTGACAGCACTCGTCCTGTTTCCTCCCTCTTTCGTCCCCATGTTTGGTGCTATTGCCGTCAAGAATGTATAACCAAATCGCCCTTTAGCAAGAGTATCGAACTTCAATTCTAGAACTAGGGCTCTGCCAAATTTATAACCCCACTTTGAGTAATTGGGTCCTCTTTCTTTCGTTAATTTCTGTGTTTGTGACAGTAATCATCCTGGTTCCTCCGTATTTTGTCCCCGTGTTTAGTGCTGTTGCCCTCACGAATGTATAACCAAATTACCCTTTAGCAAGTGTATTGAACTTAAATTCTACAACGAGGGCTCTCCTTCTTGTTATAACTCTAATCCGAGTAACTTGGTCTTCTTTCCTTCAATAATTTCTGTGTTTTTCACAGCACTCGTCCTGTTTCCTCTGTCTTTTGTCGCCGTGTTTGGTGCTGTCGCCATCAAGAATGTATAACCAAATCGCCCTTTAGTAAGAGTATTGAACTTCTATTCTAGAACTAGGGCTATGCTACTTGTTGTAAGCCTAATCTGAGTAACTTGGTCCTCTTGCCTTCGATAATTTCTGTTTCTGACAGCACTCGTCCTGTTTCCTCCCTCTTTCGTCCCCGTGTTTGGCGATGTTGCCCTCAAGAATGTATGACTAAGACTAAATCGCCCATTAGCAAGAGTATTGAACATCAATTCTATAACTAGGGCTCTGCTACATGTTATAACCCTAATCTGGGTAACTTGGTCTTCTTTCCTTCGTTAATTTCTGTGTTTGTGACAGCACTGATCCTGTTTCCTCCCTCTTTCGTCCCCGTGTTTGGTGCTGTTTCCCTCAAGAATGAATAGCCATATCGCTCTTTATCAAGAGTATTGAACTCCAATTCTATAACTAGATCTCTGCTACTTGTTATAACCCTAATCTGAGTAACTTGGTCCTCTTGCCTTCGATAATTTCTGTTTGTGACAGCACTCGTCCTGTTTCCTCTGTCTTTTGTCCCCGTGTTTGGTGCTGTTGCCATCAAGAATGTATAACAAAATCGCCCTTCAGCAAGAGTATTGGACTTCAATTCTATAACTAGGGCTCTGCTACTTGTTATAGCAATAATCTGAGTAACTTGGTTCTCTTCCCTTCGTTAATTCCTGTGTTTGTAACAGCACTGGTCCTGTTTCCTCCCTCTTTAGTCCCCGTGTTTGGCGCTATTGACCTCAAGCATGTATAACCAAATCGCCCTTTAGCAAGAGTATTGAACTTCAATTCTAGAACTAGGACTTTCCTTTGTTATAACCCCACCTTGAGTAATTTGGTCATCCTTCCTTCGTTAATTTCTGTCTTTGTGACAGCACTCGTCCTGTTTCCTCTGTCTTTCTTCCCCGTGTTCGGTGCTGTTGCCTTCAAGAATGTATAGCCAAATCGCCCTTTAGCAAGAGTATTGAAATTCAATTGTTATCTAGGGCTCTGCTACTTGTTATAACCTAATCTGAGTAACTTGGTCCTCTTGACTTCGTTAATTTCTATCTTAGTGACAGCACTCGTCCTCTTTCCTAACTCTTTCGTACCCGTGTTTGGTGCTGTTTCCCTCAAGAATGTATAACCGTATCCCCTTTAGCAAGAGTATTGAACTTCAATTCTAGAACTAGGGCTCTGCTACATGTTATAACCCTAATCTGGGTAACTTGGTCCTCTTGCCTTCGTTAATTTTTGTGTTTGTGACAGCACTCGTCCTGTTTCCTCCCTCTCTCGTCCCCGGGTTTGGTGCTGTTTCCCTCAAGAATGTATAGCCAAATCGCCATTTAGCAAGAGTATTGAACTTCAATTCTAGAACTAGGGCTCTGCTACTTGTTATAACCCCACTTAGAGTAACTTGGTCCTCTTTCATTTGTTAATTTCTGTGTTTTTGACAGCACTCGTCCTGTTTCCTCCGTCTTTCTTCCCCGTATTTTGTGCTGTTGCCTTCAAGAATGTATAGCCAAATCGTGCTTTAGCAAGAGTATTGAACTTCAATTGTATAACAAGGGCTCTGCTACTTGTTATAACCCTAATCTGAGTAACTTGGTCTTCTTGACTTTGTTAATTTCTGCGTTTTTTACAGCACTCGTCCTGCTTCCTCCCTCTTTCGTCCCCATGTTTTGAGTTGTTGCCCTCAAGAATATATAACACAATCGCCGTTTAACAAGAGTATTGAACTTAAATTCTATAACTAGATCTCTGCTACTTGTTATAACCATAATGTGAGTAACTTTACCTTCTTGTCTTCGTTAATTTCTGTTTGTGACAGCAATCGTCCCGGTTCCTCCCTATTTCGTCCCCATGTTTGGTGCTGTTGCTCTTAAGAATGTATAACCATATCGCCCTTTTGCAAGAGTATTGAACTTCACTTCTAGAACTAGGGTTCTGCTACTTGTTATAGCCCTCATCTGAGCAACTTGAGCCTCTTGCCTTCGTTATTTCTGTGTTTGTGACAGCTCTCGTACTATTTCCTTCCTCCTTCGTCCCCGTGTTTGGTGCTGTGTCTTTCAAGAACGTATAACCGAATCGCGCTTTAGCTAAAATATTGAACTTAACTTCTAGAACTAGGGCTCTCCTACTTGTTATAACCCTAATCCGAGCAACTTGGTCCTTTTTCCTTCATTATTTTTCTGTGTTTGTGACAGTACTCGTCCTGTGTCCTCTGTCTTTTGTCGCTGTGTTTGGTGCTGTTGCCCTCAAGAATGTATGACCAAATAGCCCTTTATCAAGAGTATTGAACTTCATTTCTTGAACTAGGGCACTGCTACTTGTTATAACCATAATCTGAGTAGACTGGTAAAATTGGCTTCGTTAATTTCTGTGTGTGTGACAGCGCTGCTCCTGTTTGCTACCTCTTTCGCCCCCTCTTTTTTTGTTGTTGCCCTCAAGAATATACAAACAAGCCGTCCATTTTGCAAGAGTATTGAACTTCAAAACAACGCGGCGTTGTCTGAGTGGTTTGGGTGCTTGAATACTGATCCGCAGTTTCCGGGTTCGAGCCCGAGCGTGGCGGATTCATTTTTATAAAGGAAAAAAGATAAGGCACCCGTGTGCTGTTCGATGTCAGTGCACATTAATGATCCCCAAGTGGTCGAAATTATTCCGGAGCCCTCCGCTACTGCACCTCTTTCTTCCTTTATTCTTCAACTCTCTCCTTTATCCCTTCCCTTACGGCGCGATTCAGGCGTCCGCGGATATATGAGACAGATAATGCGCCATTTCTTTCCCCCCAAAACCAATTATTATTTTTATTATTATTTAACTTCAATTCTAGAACTAGGACTCTGCTACTTGTTATAACCCCACTTTGAGTAATTTGGTCATCCTTCCTTCGCTAATTTCTGTGTTTGTGACAGCACTCGTCCTGTTTCCTCCGTCCTTCTTCCCCGTGTTCGGTGCTGTTGCCCTCAAGAATGGATAGCCAAATCGCCCTTTACAAGAGTATTGAACTTCAATTGTATGACTAGGGCTCTGCTACTTGTTATAACCCTAATCTGAGTAACTTGGTCCTCCTGTCTTCGTTAATTTCTGTGTTCGTGACAGCAATCGTCCTGGTTCCTCCCTATTTCGTCCCCGTGTTTGGTGCTGTTGCCCTCAAGAATGTATAACAATATCCCCTTTAGCAAGAGTATTGAACTTCAATTCTAGAACTAGGGCTCTGCTACATGTTACAACCCTAATCTGGGTAACTTGGTCCTCTTTCCTTCGTTAATTTCTGTGTTTGTGACAGCGCTCGTCCTGTTTCCTCCTTCTTTCGTAACCGTGTTTGGTGCTGTTTCCCTCAAGAATAAATAACCAAATCGCTCTTTAGCAAGAGTATTGAACTTCATTTCTAGAATTAGGGCTCTGCTACATGTTATAACCCTAATCTGGATAACCTGGTCCTCTTTCCTTCGGTAATTTCTGTGTTTGTAACAGCACTCGTCCTGTTTCCTCCCTCTTTCGTCCCCGTGTTTGGTGCTGTTTCCCTCAAGAATAAATAACCATATCGCTCTTTAGCAAGAGTATTGAACTTCATTTCTAGAACTAGGGTTCTGCTACCTGTTATAATCCTACTCTGAGTAACTTGGTCCTCTTGCCTTCGTTATATTTCTGTGTTTGTGACAGCAATCGTCCTGGTTCCTCCCTATTTCGTCCCCGTGTTTTGTGCTGTTGCCCTCAAGAATGTATAACCAAATCGCTCTTTTGCAAGAGTATTGAACTTCAATTCTAGAACTAGGGCTCTGCTACTTGTTATAACCCTCATATGAGTAACTTGAGCCTCTTGCCTTCGTTAATTTCTGTGTTTGTGACAGCACTCGTACTATTTCCTTCCTCCTTCGTCCCTGTGTTTGGTGCTGTGTCCTTCAAAAACGTATAACCAAATCGCGCTTTAGCTATAGTATTGAACTTAAATTCTATAACTAGGGCTATCCTAATTGTTATAACCCTAATACGAGTAACTTGGTCCTTTTTCATTCATTAATTTCTGTGTTTGTGACAGCACTCGCCCTGTTTCCTCCCTCTTTCGTCCCCGTGTTTGGTGTTATTGCCCTCAAGCATGTATAACCAAATCGCCCTTTAGCAAGAGTATTGAACTTGAATTGTATAACTAGAGCTCTGATACATGTTATAACCCTAATCTGGGTAACTTGGTCCTCTTTCCTTCGTTAATTTCTGTGTGGGACAGCGTTCGTCTTGTTTCCTCCCTCTCTCGTCCCCATCTTTGGTGCTGTTGCTGTCAAGAATGAATAACCAAATCGCTCTTTAGCAAATCTATAACTAAATCTCTGCTACTTGTTATAACCCTAATCTGAGTAACTTGGTCCTCTTGTCTTCGTTAATTTTTGTTTTTTTGACAGCAATCGTCCTGGTTCCTCCCTCTCTCGTCCCCGTATTTGGTGCTGTTGCCCTCAAGAATGTATAACCAAATCGCCCTTTAGCAAGAGTATCGAACTTCAATTCTAGAACTAGGGCTCTGCTACTTGTTATAACCCCACTTCGAGAAACTTGGTCCTCTTTCTTTTGTTAATTTCTGTGTTTTTGACAGCACTCGTCCTGTTTCCTCCGTCTTTCTTCCCCGTATTTTGTGCTGTTGCCTTCAAGAATATATAGCCAAATCATGCTTTAGCAAGAGTATTGAACTTCAATTGTATAACTAGGGCTCTGCTACTTGTTATAACCCTAATCTGAGTACCTTGGTCTTCTTGACTTTGTTAATTTCTGCGTTTTTGACAGCACTCGTCCTGTTTCCTCTCGCTTTCGTCCAGGGGTTTGGTGCTGTTGCCCTCTAGAATGTACAACCAAATCGCCCTTTAGCAAGAATATTGAACTTCAATTCTAGAACTAGGGCTCTGCTACTTGTTATAACCCTAATATCAGTAACTTTGTCCTCTTGCCTTCGTTGATTTCTGTGTTAGTGACAGCACTCGTCCAGTTTCCTCCATCTTTCGTCCCCGTGTTTGGCAATGTTGCCCTCAAGATGCATAACCAAATCGCCCATTAGCAAGAGTATGGAACTTCAATTCTATAACTAGATCTCTGCTACTTGTTATAACCCTAATCTGAGTAACTTGGTCCTCTTTGCTTCGTTAATTTCTGTGTGTGTTACAGCGCTCGTCCTGTTTCCTCCGTCTCTCGTCCCCATCTTTGGTGCTGTGTCCCTCAAGAATGAATAACCAAATCGCTCTTTAGCAAGAGTATTGAACTTTAATTCTATAACTAGATCTCTGCTATTTGTTTTAACCCTAATCTGAGTAACTTGGTCCTCTTTCCTTCATTAATTTCTGTGTTTGTGACAGCACTCGTCCTGTTTAATCTGTCTTTTGTCGCCGTGTTTGGTGCTGTCGCCATCAAGAATGTATAACCAAATCGCCCTTAAGTAAGAGTATTGAACTTAGATTCTAGAACTAGGTCTCTGCTACTTGTTATAACCCTAATCTGGGTAACTTAGTCCTCTTGCCTTCGTAAATTTCTGTGTTTTCGACAGCACTCGTCCTGTTTCCTCCCTCTTTCGTCCCCGTGTTTTGAGTTGTTGCCCTCAAGAATACATAACACAATCGCCCTTTAACAAGAGTATTGAACTTAAATTCTATAACTAGATCTCTGCTACTTGTTATAACCATAATCTGAGAAACTTTACCTTCTTGTCTTCGTTAATTTCTGTGTTTGTGACAGCAATCGTCCCGGTTCCTCCCTATTTCGTCCCCGTGTTTGGTGCTGTTGCTCTAAAGAATGTATAACCAAATCGCACTTTTGCTAGAGTATTGAACTTCACTTCTACAACTAGGGTTCTGCTACTTGTTATAACCCTAATCTGAGTAACTTGGTCTTCTTTGCTTCGTTAATTTCTGTGTGTGTGACAGCGCTCGTCCTGTTTCCTCCCTCTCTCGTCCCCATCTTTGGTGCTGTGTCCCTCAAGAAGGTATAACCAAATCGCCCCTTTCGCAAGAGTATTGAATTTCAATTCTAGAACTAGGGCTCTGCTACTTGTTATAATCCTACTCTGAGTAACTTGGTCCTCTTGCCTTCGTTAATTTTTGTGTTTGTGACAGCACTCGTCCTGTTTCCTCCCTCTCTCGTCCCCGGGTTTGGTGCTGTTTCCCTCAAGAATGTATAGCCAAATCGCCATTTAGCAAGAGTATTAAACTTCAATTCTAGAACTAGGGCTCTGCTACTTGTTATAACCCCACTTAGAGTAACTTGGTCCTCTTTCATTTGTTAATTTCTGTGTTTTTGACAGCACTCGTCCTGTTTCCTCCGTCTTTCTTCCCCGTATTTTGTGCTGTTGCCTTCAAGAATGTATAGCCAAATCGTGCTTTAGCAAGAGTATTGAACTTCAATTGTATAACAAGGGCTCTACTACTTGTCATAACCCTAATCTGAGTAACTTGGTCTTCTTGACTTTGTTAATTTCTGCGTTTTTTACAGCACTCGTCCTGCTTCCTCCCTCTTTCGTCCCCATGTTTTGAGTTGTTGCCCTCAAGAATATATAACACAATCGCCGTTTAACAAGAGTATTGAACTTAAATTCTATAACTAGATCTCTGCTACTTGTTATAACCATAATCTGAGTAACTTTACCTTCTTGTCTTCGTTAATTTCTGTTTGTGACAGCAATCGTCCCGGTTCCTCCCTATTTCGTCCCCATGTTTGGTGCTGTTGCTCTAAAGAATGTATAACCAAATCGCCCTTTTGCAAGAGTATTGAACTTCACTTCTAGAACAAGGGTTCTGCTACTTGTTATAGCCCTCATCTGAGCAACTTGAGCCTCTTGCCTTCGTTAATTTCTGTGTTTGTGACAGCTCTCGTACTATTTCCTTCCTCCTTCGTCCCCGTGTTTGGTGCTGTGTCTTTCAAGAACGTATAACCGAATCGCGCTTTAGCTAAAATATTGAACTTAACTTCTAGAACTAGGGCTCTCCTACTTGTTATAACCCTAATCCGAGCAACTTGGTCCTTTTTCCTTCATTATTTTTCTGTGTTTGTGACAGTACTCGTCCTGTGTCCTCTGTCTTTTGTCGCTGTGTTTGGTGCTGTTGCCCTCAAGAATGTATGACCAAATAGCCCTTTATCAAGAGTATTGAACTTCAATTCTTGAACTAGGGCACTGCTACTTGTTATAACCATAATCTGAGTAGACTGGTAAAATTGGCTTCGTTAATTTCTGTGTGTGTGACAGCGCTGCTCCTGTTTGCTACCTCTTTCGCCCCCTCTTTTTTGTTGTTGCCCTCAAGAATATACAAACAAGCCGTCCATTTTGCAAGAGTATTGAACTTCAAAACAACGCGGCGTTGTCTGGGTGGTTTGGGTGCTTGAATACTGATCCGCAGTTTCCGGGTTCGAGCCCGAGCGTGGCGGATTCATTTTTATAAAGGAAAAAAGATAAGGCACCCGTGTGCTGTTCGATGTCAGTGCACATTAATGATCCCCAAGTGGTCGAAATTATTCCGGAGCCCTCCGCTACTGCACCTCTTTCTTCCTTTATTCTTCAACTCTCTCCTTTATCCCTTCCCTTACGGCGCGATTCAGGCGTCCGCGGATATATGAGACAGATAATGCGCCATTTCCTTCCCCCCAAAACCAATTATTATTTTTATTATTATTTAACTTCAATTCTAGAACTAGATCTCTGCTACTTGTTATAACCCCACTTTGAGTAATTTGGTCATCCTTCCTTCGCTAATTTCTGTGTTTGTGACAGCACTCGTCCTGTTTCCTCCGTCCTTCTTCCCCGTGTTCGGTGCTGTTGCCCTCAAGAATGGATAGCCAAATCGCCCTTTACAAGAGTATTGAACTTCAATTGTATAACTAGGGCTCTGCTACTTGTTATAACCCTAATCTGAGTAACTTGGTCCTCCTGTCTTCGTTAATTTCTGTGTTCGTGACAGCAATCGTCCTGGTTCCTCCCTATTTCGTCCCCGTGTTTGGTGCTGTTGCCCTCAAGAATGTATAACAATATCCCCTTTAGCAAGAGTATTGAACTTCAATTCTAGAACTAGGGCTCTGCTACATGTTACAACCCTAATCTGGGTAACTTGGTCCTCTTTCCTTCGTTAATTTCTGTGTTTGTGACAGCGCTCGTCCTGTTTCCTCCTTCTTTCGTAACCGTGTTTGGTGCTGTTTCCCTCAAGAATAAATAACCAAATCGCTCTTTAGCAAGAGTATTGAACTTCATTTCTAGAATTAGGGCTCTGCTACATGTTATAACCCTAATCTGGATAACCTGGTCCTCTTTCCTTCGGTAATTTCTGTGTTTGTAACAGCACTCGTCCTGTTTCCTCCCTCTTTCGTCCCCGTGTTTGGTGCTGTTTCCCTCAAGAATAAATAACCATATCGCTCTTTAGCAAGAGTATTGAACTTCATTTCTAGAACTAGGGTTCTGCTACCTGTTATAATCCTACTCTGAGTAACTTGGTCCTCTTGCCTTCGTTATTTTTCTGTGTTTGTGACAGCAATCGTCCTGGTTCCTCCCTATTTCGTCCCCGTGTTTTGTGCTGTTGCCCTCAAGAATGTATAACCAAATCGCTCTTTTGCAAGAGTATTGAACTTCAATTCTAGAACTAGGGCTCTGCTACTTGTTATAACCCTCATATGAGTAACTTGAGCCTCTTGCCTTCGTTAATTTCTGTGTTTGTGACAGCACTCGTACTATTTCCTTCCTCCTTCGTCCCTGTGTTTGGTGCTGTGTCCTTCAAAAACGTATAACCAAATCGCGCTTTAGCTATAGTATTGAACTTAAATTCTATAACTAGGGCTATCCTAATTGTTATAACCCTAATACGAGTAACTTGGTCCTTTTTCATTCATTAATTTCTGTGTTTGTGACAGCACTCGCCCTGATTCCTCCCTCTTTCGTCCCCGTGTTTGGTGTTATTGCCCTCAAGCATGTATAACCAAATCGCCCTTTAGCAAGAGTATTGAACTTGAATTGTATAACTAGAGCTCTGATACATGTTATAACCCTAATCTGGGTAACTTGGTCCTCTTTCCTTCGTTAATTTCTGTGTGGGACAGCGTTCGTCTTGTTTCCTCCCTCTCTCGTCCCCATCTTTGGTGCTGTTGCTGTCAAGAATGAATAACCAAATCGCTCTTTAGCAAATCTATAACTAAATCTCTGCTACTTGTTATAACCCTAATCCGAGTAACTTGGTCCTCTTGTCTTCGTTAATTTTTGTTTTTTTGACAGCAATCGTCCTGGTTCCTCCCTCTCTCGTCCCCGTATTTGGTGCTGTTGCCCTCAAGAATGTATAACCAAATCGCCCTTTAGCAAGAGTATCGAACTTCAATTCTAGAACTAGGGCTCTGCTACTTGTTATAACCCCACTTCGAGTAACTTGGTCCTCTTTCTTTTGTTAATTTCTGTGTTTTTGACAGCACTCGTCCTGTTTCCTCCGTCTTTCTTCCCCGTATTTTGTGCTGTTGCCTTCAAGAATATATAGCCAAATCATGCTTTAGCAAGAGTATTGAACTTAAATTGTATAACTAGGGCTCTGCTACTTGTTATAACCCTAATCTGAGTAACTTGGTCTTCTTGACTTTGTTAATTTCTGCGTTTTTGACAGCACTCGTCCTGTTTCCTCTCGCTTTCGTCCAGGGGTTTGGTGCTGTTGCCCTCTAGAATGTACAACCAAATCGCCCTTTAGCAAGAATATTGAACTTCAATTCTAGAACTAGGGCTCTGCTACTTGTTATAACCCTAATATGAGTAACTTTGTCCTCTTGCCTTCGTTGATTTCTGTGTTAGTGACAGCACTCGTCCAGTTTCCTCCATCTTTCGTCCCCGTGTTTGGCAATGTT
This sequence comes from Amblyomma americanum, assembly GCA_030143305.2. Classification (NCBI taxonomy): domain Eukaryota; kingdom Metazoa; phylum Arthropoda; class Arachnida; order Ixodida; family Ixodidae; genus Amblyomma; species Amblyomma americanum. The sequence goes on along the minus strand of JARKHS020035478.1, from coordinate 31,914 downwards.
GCCCTCAAGATGCATAACCAAATCGCCCATTAGCAAGAGTATGGAACTTCAATTCTATAACTAGATCTCTGCTACTTGTTATAACCCTAATCTGAGTAACTTGGTCCTCTTTGCTTCGTTAATTTCTGTGTGTGTTACAGCGCTCGTCCTGTTTCCTCCGTCTCTCGTCCCCATCTTTGGTGCTGTGTCCCTCAAGAATGAATAACCAAATCGCTCTTTAGCAAGAGTATTGAACTTTAATTCTATAACTAGATCTCTGCTATTTGTTTTAACCCTAATCTGAGTAACTTGGTCCTCTTTCCTTCATTAATTTCTGTGTTTGTGACAGCACTCGTCCTGTTTAATCTGTCTTTTGTCGCCGTGTTTGGTGCTGTCGCCATCAAGAATGTATAACCAAATCGCCCTTTAGCAAGAGTATTGAACTTCAATTCTAGAACTAGGGCTCTGCTACTTGTTATAACCCTAATCTGGTTAACTTGGTCCTCTTGCCTTTGTTAATTTCTGTGTTTTCGACAGCACTCGTCCTGTTTCCTCCCTCTTTCGTCCCCGTGTTTTGAGTTGTTGCCCTCAAGAATACATAACACAATCGCCCTTTAACAAGAGTATTGAACTTAAATTCTATAACTAGATCTCTGCTACTTGTTATAACCATAATCTGAGAAACTTTACCTTCTTGTCTTCGTTAATTTCTGTGTTTGTGACAGCAATCGTCCCGGTTCCTCCCTATTTCGTCCCCGTGTTTGGTGCTGTTGCTCTAAAGAATGTATAACCAAATCGCCCTTTTGCTAGAGTATTGAACTTCACTTCTACAACTAGGGTTCTGCTACTTGTTATAACCCTCATCTGAGCAACTTGAGCCACTTGCCTTCGTTAATTTCTGTGTTTGTGACAGCACTCGTACTATTTCCTTCCTCCTTCGTCCCCGTGTTTGGGGCTGTGTCCTTCAAGAACGTATAACCGAATCGCGCTTTAGCTAGAGTATTGAACTTAACTTCTAGAACTAGGGCTCTCCTACTTGTTATAACCCTAATCCGAGTAACTTGGTCCTTTTTCTTTCATTATTTTTCTGTGTTTGTGACAGCACTCGTCCTGTTTCCTCTGTCTTTTGTCCCCGTGTTTGGTGCTATTGCCCTCAAGCATGTATAACCAAATCGCCCTTTAGCAAGAGTATTGAACTTCAATTGTATAACTAGGGCTCTGCTACATGTTATAACCCTAATCTTGGTAACTTGGTCCTCTTTCCTTCGTTATTTCTGCGCCATTTCCTTCCCCAAAAACCAATTATTATTATTATTATTATTATTATTATTATTTTTAAATTCAATTCTAGAACTAGGGCTCTGATACTTGTTAGAACCCTAATCTGAGTAACCTGGTCCTCTTGGCTTCGTTAATGTCTGTGTGTGTCACAGCGCTCCTTCTGTTTCCCCTCTCCTTCGTCTCCGTATGTAGCGCTGTTGCCCTCAAGAATATATAACAAAATCGCCCTTTAGCAAGAGTATTGAACTTCAATTCTATAACTAGCGCTCTGGTACATGTTATAACGTTAATCTGAGTAACTTGGTTCTCTTGCCTTCGTTAATTTCTGTGTTTGTGATAGCACTGGTCCTGTTTCCTCCCTCTTTCGTCCCCGTGTTTGGTGTTATTGCCCTCAAGCATGTATAACCAAATCGCCGTTTAGCAAGAGTATTGAACTTGAATTGTATAACTAGAGCTCTGATACATGTTATAACCCTAATCTGGGTAACTTGGTCCTCTTTCCTTCGTTAATTTCTGTGTGGGACAGCGTTCGTCTTGTTTCCTCCCTCTCTCGTCCCCATCTTTGGTGCTGTTGCTGTCAAGAACGAATAACCAAATCGCTCTTTAGCAAATCTATAACTAAATCTCTGCTACTTGTTATAACCCTAATCTGAGTAACTTGGTCCTCTTGTCTTCGTTAATTTTTGTTTTTTTGACAGCAATCGTCCTGGTTCCTCCCTCTCTCGTCCCCGTATTTGGTGCTGTTGCCCTCAAGAATGTATAACCAAATCGCCCTTTAGCAAGAGTATCGAACTTCAATTCTAGAACTAGGGCTCTGCTACTTGTTATAACCCCACTTCGAGTAACTTGGTCCTCTTTCTTTTGTTAATTTCTGTGTTTTTGACAGCACTCGTCCTGTTTCCTCCGTCTTTCTTCCCCGTATTTTGTGCTGTTGCCTTCAAGAATGTATAGCCAAATCGTGCTTTAGCAAGAGTATTGAACTTGAATTGTATATCTAGGGCTCTGCTACTTGTTATATCCCTAATCTGAGTAACTTGGTCTTCTTGACTGTTAATTTCTGCGTTTTTGACAGCAATCGACCTGTTTCCTCTCTCTTTCGTCCAGGTGTTTGGTGCTGTTGCCCTCTAGAATGTACAACCAAATCGCCCTTTAGCAAGAATATTTAACTTCAATTCTAGAACCAGGGCTCTGGTATTTGTAACCCCAATCTGGGTAACTTGGTCCTCTTGCCTTCGTTAATTTCTGTGTTTGTGACAGCACTCGTCCTATATCCTCCCTCTTTCGTCCCCGTGTTTTGTGCTGTTGCCCTCAAGAATATATAATAAAATCGCCCTTTAGCAAGAGTATTGAACTTCAATTCTAGAACTAGGGCTCTGCTACTTGTTATAACCCTAATCTGAGTAACTTGGTCCTCTTGACTTCGTTAATTTCTGTGTTTGTGACAGCACTCGTCCTGTTTCCTCCCTCTTTCGTCCCCGTGTTTGGTGCTGTTTCCCTCAAGAATGAATAACCATATCGCTCTTTAGCAAGAGTATTGAACTTGAATTCTATAACTAGATCTCTGCTACTTGTTATAACCCTAATCTGAGTAACTTGGTCCTCTTGCCTTCGTTAATTTCTGCGTGTGTGTGACAGCGCTCGTCCTGTTTCCTCCCTCTTTCATCCACCTCATTGGTGCTGTTGCCCTCAAGAACGTGAAACAAATCTTCCATTAGGAAGAGTATTGAACTCCAATTCTATAACTTGGGCTCTGCTACTTGTTATAACCCTAATCTGAGAAACCTGGTCCTGTTGGCATCGTTAGGTTTTGTGTGTGTGACAGCACTGGTGCTGTTTCCTGCCTTTTTTGTCCTCGTCAAGGTGCTCTTGCCCTCAAGAATGTACAACAAAATCGCACTTTAGCAACAGTATTGGGCCCCGCCGCGGTGGGTCAGTGGTTAGGGCGCTCGACTGCTGATCCGGAGTTCCCGGGCTCGAACTCGACCGCGGCGGCTGCGTTTTTATGGAGGAAAAACGCTAAGGCGCCCGTGTGCTGTGCGGTGTCAGTGCACGTTAATGATCCCCAGGTGGTCGGAATTATTCCGGAGCCCTCCACTACGGCACCTATTCTTCCTTTCTTCTTTCACTCGCTCCATCATCCCTTCCCTTACGGCGCGGTTCAGGTGTCCAAAGATATATGAGACAGATACTGCGCCATTTCCTTTCCCCAAAAACCAATTATTATTATTATTAATATTAATATTATTATTATTATCAACAGTATTGGACTTCAATTCTCGATCTAGGACTATGTACTTGTCATAAGCCTAATCTGCGTAACATTACTTTCTTGACTTCGTTAATTTCTGTGTGTCAGCGGTCGTCCTGTTTCTTCCCTCTTTCGTCCCCGTATTTAGCGCTGTTGCCCTCAAGAATGTACAAGCATATCGCCCATTAGGAAGAATATTGAATTTCAATTCTATAACTACCGCTCTACTACATGTTATAACGCTCATCTGAGTAACTTCTTTCTCTTGCCTTCGTTAATTTCTGTGTTTGTGACAGCACTCGTCCTGTTTCCTCCCTCTTTCGTCAACATGTTTGGTGCTATTGCCCTCAAGAATGTATAACCAAATCGCCCTTAAGTAAGAGTATTGAACTTAGATTCTAGAACTAGGTCTCTGCTACTTGTTATAACCCTAATCTGGGTAACTTGGTCCTCTTGCCTTCGTAAATTTCTGTGTTTTCGACAGCACTCGTCCTGTTTCCACCCTCTTTCGTCCCCGTGTTTTGAGTTGTTGCCCTCAAGAATACATAACACAATCGCCCTTTAACAAGAGTATTGAACTTAAATTCTACAACTAGATCTCTGCTACTTGTTATAACCATAATCTGAGTAACTTTACCTTCTTGTCTTCCTTAATTTTTGTGTTTGTGACAGCAATCGTCCCGGTTCCTCCCTATTTCGTCCCCGTGTTTGGTGCTGTTGCTCTAAAGAATGTATAACCAAATCGCCCTTTTGCTAGAGTATTGAACTTCACTTCTAGAACTAGGGTTCTGCTACTTGTTATAACCCTCATCTGAGCAACTTGAGCCTCTTGCCTTCGTTAATTTCTGTGTTTGTGACAGCACTCGTACTATTTCCGTCCTCCTTCGTCCCCGTGTTTGGTGCTGTGTCCTTCAAGAACGTATAACCGAATCGCGCTTTAGCTAGAGTATTGAACTTAACTTCTAGAACTAGGGCTCTCCTACTTGTTACAACCCTAATCCGAGTAACTTGGTCCTTTTTCCTTCATTATTTTTCTGTGTTTGTGACAGCACTCGTCCTGTTTCCTCTGTCTTTTGTCCCCGTGTTTGGTGCTATTGCCCTCAAGAATGTATAACCAAATCGCCCTTTAGCAAGAGTATTGAACTTGAATTGTATAACTAGAGCTCTGATACATGTTATAACCCTAATCTGGGTAACTTGGTCCTCTTTCCGTCGTTAATGTCTGTGTGGGACAGCGTTCGTCTTGTTTCCTCCCTCTCTCGTCCCCATCTTTGGTGCTGTTGCCCTCAAGAATGAATAACCAAATCGCTCTTTAGCAAAGGTATTGAACTTTAATTCTATAACTAAATCTCTGCTACTTGTTATAACCTTAGTCTGAGTAACTTGGTCCTCTTGTCTTCGTTAATTTCTGTTTTTTTGACAGCAATCGTCCTGGTTCCTCTCTCTCTCTCTCGTCCCCGTGTTTGGTGCTGTTGCCCTCAAGAATGTATAACCAAATCGCCCTTTAGCAAGAGTATCGAACTTCAATTCTAGAACTAGGGCTCTGCTACTTGTTATAACCCCACTTCGAGTAACTTGGTCCTCTTTCTTTTGTTAATTTCTGTGTTTTTCACAGCACTCGTCCTGTTTCCTCCGTCTTTCTTCCCCGTATTTTGTGCTGTTGCCTTCAAGAATATATAGCCAAATCATGCTTTAGCAAGAGTATTGAACTTCAATTGTATAACTAGGGCTCTGCTACTTGTTGTAACCCTAATCTGAGTAACTTGGCCTTCTTGACTTTGTTAATTTCTGCATTTTTGACAGCACTCGTCCTGTTTCCTCTCTCTTTCGTCCAGGTGTTTGGTGCTGTTGCCATCTAGAATGTACAACCAAATCGCCCTTTAGCAAGAATATTGAACTTCAATTCTAGAACTAGGGCTCTGCTACTTGTTATAACCCTAATATGAGTAACTTTGTCCTCTTGCCTTCGTTGATTTCTGTGTTAGTGACAGCACTCGTCCAGTTTCCTCCATCTTTCGTCCCCGTGTTTGGCAATGTTGCCCTCAAGATGCATAACCAAATCGCCCATTAGTAAGAGTATTGAACTTCAATTCTATAACTAGATCTCTGCTACTTGTTATAACCCTAATCTGAGTAACTTGGTCCTCTTTGCTTCGTTAATTTCTGTGTGTGTTACAGCGCTCGTCCTGTTTCCTCCGTCTCTCGTCCCCATCTTTGGTGCTGTGTCCCTCAAGAATGAATAACCAAATCGCTCTTTAGCAAGAATATTGAACTTTAATTCTATAACTAGATCTCTGCTACTTGTTTTAACCCTAATCTGAGTAACTTGGTCCTCTTTCCTTCATTAATTTCTGTGTTTGTGACAGCACTCGTCCTGTTTAATCTGTCTTTTGTCGCCGTGTTTGGTGCTGTCGCCATCAAGAATGTATAACCAAATCGCCCTTAAGTAAGAGTATTGAACTTAGATTCTAGAACTAGGTCTCTGCTACTTGTTATAACCCTAATCTGGGTAACTTGGTCCTCTTGCCTTTGTAAATTTCTGTGTTTTCGACAGCACTCGTCCTGTTTCCTCCCTCTTTCGTCCCCGTGTTTTGAGTTGTTGCCCTCAAGAATACATAACACAATCGCCCTTTAACAAGAGTATTGAACTTAAATTCTATACCTAGATCTCTGCTACTTGTTATAACCATAATCTCAGTAACTTTACCTTCTTGTCTTCGTTAATTTCTGTGTTTGTGACAGCAATCGTCCCGGTTCCTCCCTATTTCGTCCCCGTGTTTGGTGCTGTTGCTCTAAAGAATGTATAACCAAATCGCCCTTTTGCTAGAGTACTAAACTTCACTTCTACAACTAGGGTTCTGCTACTTGTTATAACCCTCATCTGAGCAACTTGAGCCACTTGCCTTCGTTAATTTCTGTGTTTGTGACAGCACTCGTAACTTTTCCTTCCTCCTTCGTCCCCGTGTTTGGGGCTGTGTCCTTCAAGAACGTATAACCGAATCGCGCTTTAGCTAGAGTATTGAACTTAACTTCTAGAACTAGGGCTCTCCTACTTGTTATAACCCTAATCCGAGTAACTTGGTATTTTTTCTTTCATTATTTTTCTGTGTTTGTGACAGCACTCGTCCTGTTTCCTCTGTCTTTTGTCCCCGTGTTTGGTGCTATTGCCCTCAAGCATGTATTACCAAATCGCCCTTTAGCAAGAGTATTGAACTTCAATTGTATAACTAGGGCTCTGCTACTTGTTATAACCCTAATCTTGGTAACTTGGTCCTCTTTCCTTCGTTAATTTCTGTGTGGGACAGCGTTCGTCTTGTTTCCTCCCTCTCTCGTCCCCATCTTTGGTGCTGTTGCCCTCAAGAATGAATAACCAAATCGCTCTTTAGCAAAGGTATTGAACTTTAATTCTATAACTAAATCTCTGCTACTTGTTATAACCCTAGTCTGAGTAACTTGGTCCTCTTGTCTTCGTTAATTTCTGTTTTTTTGACAGCAATCGTCCTGGTTCCTCTCTCTCTCTCTCGTCCCCGTGTTTGTTGCTGTTGCCCTCAAGAATGTATACCCAAATCGCCCTTTAGCAAGAGTATCGAATTTCAATTCTAGAACTAGGGCTCTGCTACTTGTTATAACCCCACTTCGAGTAACTTGGTCCTCTTTCTTTTGTTAATTTCTGTGTTTTTGACAGCACTCGTCCTGTTTCCTCCGTCTTTCTTCCCCGTATTTTGTGCTGTTGCCTTCAAGAATGTATAGCCAAATCGTGCTTTAGCAGGAGTATTGAACTTCAATTGTATAACTAGGGGTCTGCTACTTTTTATAACCCTAATCTGAGTAACTTGGTCTTCTTGACTTTGTTAATTTCTGCGTTTTTTACAGCACTCGTCCTGTTTCCTCCCTCTTTCGTCCCCATGTTTTGAGTTGTTGCCCTCAAGAATATATAACACAATCGCCCTTTAACAAGAGTATTGAACTTAAATTCTATAACTAGATCTCTGCTACTTGTTATAACCATAATCTGAGTAACTTTACCTTCTTGTCTTCGTTAATTTCTGTGTTTGTGACAGCAATCGTCCCGGTTCCTCCCTATTTCGTCCCCATGTTTGGTGCTGTTGCTCTAAAGAATGTATAACCAAATCGCCCTTTTGCAAGAGTATTGAACTTCACTTCTAGAACTAGGGTTCTGCTACTTGTGATAACCCTCATCTGAGCAACTTGAGCCTCTTGCCTTCGTTAATTTCTGTGTTTGTGACAGCTCTCGTACTATTTCCTTCCTCCTTCGTCCCCGTGTTTGGTGCTGTGTCTTTCAAGAACGTATAACCGAATCGCGCTTTAGCTAAAATATTGAACTTAACTTCTAGAACTAGGGCTCTCCTACTTGTTAAAACCCTAATCCGAGCAACTTGGTCCTTTTTCCTTCATTATTTTTCTGTGTTTGTGACAGTACTGGTCCTGTTTCCTCTGTCTTTTGTCGCTGTGTTTGGTGCTGTTGCCCTCAAGAATGTATAACCAAATAGCCTTTTATCAAGAGTATTGAACTTCAATTCTAGAACTAGGGCACTGCTACTTGTTAAAACCATAATCTGAGTAGACTGGTAAAATTGGCTTCGTTAATTTCTATGTGTGTGACAGCGCTCCTCCTGTTTGCTACCTCTTTCGCCCCCTCTTTTTTTGTTGTTGCCCTCAAGAATATACAAACAAGCCGTCCATTTTGCAAGAGTATTGAACTTCAAAACAACGCGGCGTTGTCTGAGTGGTTAGGGTGCTTGAATACTGATCCGCAGTTTCCGGGTTCGAGCCCGAGCGCGGCGGATTCATTTTTATAAAGGAAAAAAGATAAGGCACCCGTGTGCTGTTCGATGTCAGTGCACATTAATGATCCCCAATTGGTCGAAATTATTCCGGAGCCCTCCGCTACTGCACCTCTTCCTTTATTCTTCAACTCTCGCCTTTATCCCTTCCCTTACGGCGCGATTCAGGCGTCCGCGGATATATGAGACAGATAATGCGCCATTTCCCTCCCCCCAAAACCAATTATTATTATTATTATTATTTAACTTCAATTCTAGAACTAGGACTCTGCTACTTGTTATAACCCCACTTTGAGTAATTTGGTCATCCTTCCTTCGCTAATTTCTGTGTTTGTGACAGCACTCGTCCTGTTTCCTCCGTCTTTCTTACCCGTGTTCGGTGCTGTTGTCCTCAAGAATGCATAGCCAAATCGCCCTTTACAAGAGTATTGAACTTCAATTGTATAACTAGGGCTCTGCTACTCGTTATAACCCTAATCTGAGTAACTTGGTCCTCCTGTCTTCGTTAATTTCTGTGTTTGTGACAGCAATCGTCCTGGTTCCTCCCTATTTCGTCCCCGTGTTTGGTGCTGTTGCCCTCAAGAATGTATAACAATATCCCCTTTAGCAAGAGTATTGAACTTCAATTCTAGAACTAGGGCTCTGCTACATGTTACAACCCTAATCTGGGTAACTTGGTCCTCTTTCCTTCGTTAATTTCTGTGTTTGTGACAGCGCTCGTCCTGTTTCCTCCCTCTTTCGTCCCCGTGTTTGGTGCTGTTTCCCTCAAGAATAAATAACCAAATCGCTCTTTAGCAAGAGTATTGAACTTCATTTCTAGAACTAGGGTTCTGCTACCTGTTATAATCCTACTCTGAGTAACTTGGTCCTCTTGCCTTCGTTATTTTTCTGTGTTTGTGACAGCAATCGTCCTGGTTCCTCCCTATTTCGTCCCCGTGTTTTGTGCTGTTGCCCTCAAGAATGTATAACCAAATCGCTCTTTTGCAAGAGTATTGAACTTCAATTCTAGAACTAGGGCTCTGCTAATTGTTATAACCCTCATATGAGTAACTTGAGCCTCTTGCCTTCGTTAATTTCTGTGTTTGTGACAGCACTCGTACTATTTCCTTCCTCCTTCGTCCCTGTGTTTGGTGCTGTGTCCTTCAAAAATGTATAACCAAATCGCGCTTTAGCTATAGTATTGAACTTAAATTCTATAACTAGGGCTATCCTAATTGTTATAACCCTAATACGAGTAACTTGGTCCTTTTTCATTCATTAATTTCTGTGTTTGTGACAGCACTCGCCCTGTTTCCTCCCTCACTCGTCCCCGTGTTTGATGCTGTTGGCCTCAAGAATGTATAACCAAATGGCCCTTTATCAAGAGTATTGAACTTCAATTCTAGATCTAGGGCACTGCTACTTGTTATAACCATAATCTGAGTAGACTGGTCCTATTCGCTTCGTTCTTTTCTGTGTGTGTGACAGCGCTCCTCCTGTTTACTACCTCTTTCGCCCCCTCTTTTTTTGCTGTTGCCCTCAAGAATATACAAACAAGCCGTCCATTTTGCAAGAGTATTGAACTTCAAAACAACGCGGCGTTGTCTGAGTGGTTAAGGTGCTTGAATACTGATCCGGAGTTTTCGGGTTTGAGCCCGAGCGCGGCGGATTCATTTTTATAAAGGAAAAAAGATAAGGCACCCGTGTGCTGTTCGATGTCAGTGCACGTTAATGATCCCCAAGTGGTCAAAATTATTCCGGAGCCCTCCGCTACGGCACCTCTTTCTTCCTTTATTCTTCCACTCTCTCCTTTATCCCTTCCCTTACGGCGCGGTTCAGGTGCCCTCCGATATATGAGACAGATAATGCGCCATTTCCTTCCCCCAAAACCAATTATTATTATTATTATTATTATTTTTAAATTCAATTCTAGGACTAGGGCTCTGATACTTGTTATAACCCTAATCTGAGTAACCTGGTCCTCTTGGCTTCGTTAACGTCTGTGTGTGTCACAGCGCTCCTTCTGTTTCCCCTCTCCTTCGTCTCCGTATGTAGCGCTGTTGCCCTCAAGAATATATAACAAAATCGCCCTTTAGCAAGAGTATTGAACTTCAATTCTATAACTAGCGCTCTGCTACATGTTATAACGTTAATCTGAGTAACTTGGTTCTCTTGCCTTCGTTAATTTCTGTGTTTGTGATAGCACTGGTCCTGTTTCCTCCCTCTTTCGTCCCCGTGTTTGGTGTTATTGCCCTCAAGCATGTATAACCAAATCGCCCTTTAGCAAGAGTATTGAACTTGAATTGTATAACTAGAGCTCTGATACATGTTATAACCCTAATCTGGGTAACTTGGTCCTCTTTCCTTCGTTAATTTCTGTGTGGGACAGCGTTCGTCTTGTTTCCTCCATCTCTCGTCCCCATCTTTGGTGCTGTTGCCCTCAAGAATGAATAACCAAATCGCTCTTTAGCAAATCTATAACTAAATCTCTGCTACTTGTTATAACCCTAATCTGAGGAGCTTGGTCCTCTTGTCTTCGTTAATTTTTGTTGTTTTGACAGCAATCGTCCTGGTTCCTCCCTCTCTCGTCCCCGTATTTGGTGCTGTTGCCCTCAAGAATGTATAACCAAATCGCCCTTTAGCAAGAGTATCGAACTTCAATTCTAGAACTAGGGCTCTGCTACTTGTTATAACCCCACTTCGAGTAACTTGGTCCTCTTTCTTTTGTTAATTTCTGTGTTTTTGACAGCACTCGTCCTGTTTCCTCCGTCTTTCTTCCCCGTATTTTGTGCTGTTGCCTTCAAGAATGTATAGCCAAATCGTGCTTTAGCAAGAGTATTGAACTTGAATTGTATATCTAGGGCTCTGCTACTTGTTATAACCCTAATCTGAGTAACTTGGTCTTCCTGACTTTGTTAATTTCTGCGTTTTTGACAGCAATCGTCCTGTTTCCTCTCTCTTTCGTCCAGGTGTTTGGTGCTGTTGCCCTCTAGAATGTACAACCAAATCGCCCTTTAGCAAGAATATTTAACTTCAATTCTAGAACCAGGGCTCTGGTATTTGAAACCCCAATCTGGGTAACTTGGTCCTCATGCCTTCGTTAATTTCTGTGTTTGTGACAGCACTCGTCCTGTTTCCTCCCTCTTTCGTCCCCCTGTTTTGTGCTGTTGCCCTCAAGAATATATAATAAAATCGCCCTTTAGCAAGAGTATTGAACTTCAATTCTAGAACTAGGGCTCTGCTACTTGTTATAACCCTAATCTGAGTAACTTGGTCCTCTTGACTTCGTTAATTTCTGTGTTTGTGACAGCACTCGTCCTGTTTCCTCCCTCTTTCGTCCCCGTGGTTGGTGCTGTTTCCCTCAAGAATGAATAACCATATCGCTCTTTAGCAAGAGTATTGAACTTGAATTCTATAACTAGATCTCTGCTACTTGTTATAACCCTAATCTGAGTAACTTGGTCCTCTTGCCTTCGTTAATTTCTGCGTGTGTGTGACAGCGCTCGTCCTGTTTCCTCCCTCTTTCATCCACCTCATTGGTGCTGTTGCCCTCAAGAACGTGAAACAAATCTTCCATTAGGAAGAGTATTGAACTCCAATTCTATAACTTGGGCTCTGCTACTTGTTATAACCCTAATCTGAGAAACCTGGTCCTGTTGGCATCGTTATGTTTTGTGTGTGTGACAGCGCCGGTGCTGTTTCCTGCCTTTTTGTCCTCGTCAAGGTGCTCTTGCCCTCAAGAATGTACAACAAAATCGCACTTTAGCAACAGTATTGGGCCCCGCCGCGGTGGGTCAGTGGTTAGGGCGCTCGACTGCTGATCCGGAGTTCCCGGGCTCGAACTCGACCGCGGCGGCTGCGTTTTTATGGAGGAAAAACGCTATGGCGCCCGTGTGCTGTGCGGTGTCAGTGCACGTTAAAGATCCCCAGGTGGTCGAAATTATTCCGGAGCCCTCCACTACGGCACCTATTCTTCCTTTCTTCTTTCACTCGCTCCATCATCCCTTCCCTTACAGCGCGGTTCAGGTGTCCAAAGATATATGAGACAGATACTGCGCCATTTCATTTCCCCAAAAACCAATTATTATTATTATTATTATTATTAATATTGTTATTATTATCAACAGTATTGGACTTCAATTCTCGATCTAGGACTATGTACTTGTCATAAGCCTAATCTGCGTAACATTACTTTCTTGACTTCGTTAATTTCTGTGTGTCAGCGGTCGTCCTGTTTCTTCCCTCTTTCGTCCCCGTATTTAGCGCTCTTGCCCTCAAGAATGTACAAGCATATCGCCCATTAGGAAGAATATTGAATTTCAATTCTATAACTACCGCTCTACTACATGTTATAACGCTCATCTGAGTAACTTCTTTCTCTTGCCTTCGTTAATTTCTGTGTTTGTGACAGCACTCGTCCTGTTTCCTCCCTCTTTCGTCCCCATGTTTGGTGCTATTGCCCTCAAGAATGTATTACCAAATCGCCCTTTAGCAAGAGTATTGAACTTCAATTATAGAACTAGGTCTCTGCTACTTGTTAGAACCCTAATCTGGTTAACCTGGTCCTCTTGCCTTCGTTAATTTCTGTGTTTGCGACAGCACTCCTCTTGTTTGCTCCCTCTTTTGTCCCCGTGTTTTGTGCTGTTGCCCTCAAGAATGTATAACAAAATCGCCCTTTAGCAAGATTATATAACTTCAATTATAGAACTAGGGCTCTGCTACTTGTTAGAACCCTAATCTGGTTAACTTGGTCCTCTTGCCTTCGTTGTGTTTGTGACAGCACTCGTCCTCTTTCCTCCCTCTTTCGTCCCCGTGTTTGGTGCTGTTGCCCTCAAGAATGAATAACCAAATCGCTCTTTAGCAAGAGTATTGAACTTCAATTCTATAACTAGATCTCTGCTACTTGTTATTTACCCTAATCTGAGTAACTTGGTCTTCTTGTCTTTGTTAATTTGAGTATTGAACTTCAATTCTATAACAAGATCTCTGCTACTTGTTATAACCCTAATCTGAGTAACTTGAGCTTCTTGCCTTCGTTAATTTCTGTGCTTGTGACAGCACTCGTCCTGTTTCCTCCGTCTTTCTTTCCCGTGTTCGGTGCTGTTTCCCTCAAGAATGAATAACCATATCGCTCTTTATCAAGAGTATTGAACTTCAATTCTTTAACTTGATCTCTGCTACTTGTTATAACCCTAATCTGAGCAACTTGGTCCTCTTGCCTTCGTTAATTTCTGTTTGTGGCAGCACTCGTCCATTTTCCTCCCTCTTTCGTCCCCGTGTTTGGCGATGTTGCCCTCAAGAATGTATGACCAAATAGCCCTTTAGCAAGAGTATTGAACTTCAATTCTATAACTAGGTCTCTGCTACTTGTTATAACCACAATATGAGTAGACTGGTCCTATTGGCTTCGTTAATTTCTGTGTGTGCGACAGCGCTCCTCCCGTTTCCTACCTCTTTCGCCCCCTCTTTTTTTGCTCTTGCCCTCAAGAATATACAAACAAGCCGCCCATTTTGCAAGAGTATTGAACTTGAAAACAATGCGGCGTTGTCTGAGTGGTTAAGGTGCTTGAATACTGATCAGGAGTTTCCGGATTCGAGCCCGAGCGCGGCGGATTCATTTTTATAAAGGAAAAAAGATAAGGCACCCGTGTGCTGTTCGATGTCAGTGCACGTTAAAGATCCCCAAGTGGCCGAAATTATTCCGGAGCCCTTTGCTACGGCACCTCTTTCTTCCTTTATTCTTCCACTCTCTCCTTTATCCCTTCCCCTACGGCGCGGTTCAGGCGTCCGCCGATATCTGAGACAGATAATGCGCCATTTCCTTCCCCAAAAACCAATTATTATTATTATTATTATTATTATTATTATTATTATTATTATTATTATTACTATTATTATTATTATTATTATTATTATTATTATTATTATTATTATTATTATTATTATTTAACTTCAATTCTAGAACTAGGGCTCTGATACTTGTTATAACCCTAATCTGAGTAACCTGGTCCTCTCGGTTTCGTTAACGTCTGTGTGTGACAGCGCTCCTCCTGTTTCCTCCCTCCTTCGTCTCCGTATATAGCGCTGTTGCCCTCAAGAATATATAACAAAATCGCCCTTTAGCAAGAGTATTGAACTTCAATTCTATAACTAGCGCTCTGCTAAATGTTATAAAGCTAATCTGAGTAACTTGGTTCTCTTGCCTTCGTTAATTTCTGTGTTTGTGACAGCACTTGTCCTGTTTCCTCCCTCTTTTGTCCCTATGTTTGGTGCTATTGCCCTCAAGCATATATAGCCAAATCACCCTTTACAAGAGTATTGACCTTCAATTGTATACCTAGGGCTCTGCCACTTGTTATAACCCTAGTCTGAGTAACTTGGTCCTCTTGACTTCGTTAATTTCTGTGTTTGTGACAGCACTCGTCCTGTTTCCTCCCTCTTTTGTCCCCGTGTTTGGTGCTGTTGCTCTCAAGAATGTTTAACCATATCGCCTTTAGCAAGAGTATTGAATTTCAATTCTAGAACTAGGGCTCTGCTACTTGTTATAACCCTAATCTGAGTAACTTGGTCCTCTTGTCTTCGTTAATTTCTGTGTTTGTGACAGCAATCGTCCTGGTTCCTTCCTATTTCGTCCCCGTGTTTGGTGCTGTTGCCCTCAAGAATGTATACCCTAATCGCCCTTTAATAATAGTACTGAACTTCAATTCTAAAACTACGGCTCTGCTACTTGTTATAACCTTAATCTGAGTAACTAGAGCCTCTTGCCTTCGTTAATTTCTGTGTTTGTGACAGCACTCGTACTGTTTCCTTCCTCCTTCGTCCAGGTGTTTGGTGCTGTGTCGTTCAAGAACGTATATCCAAATCGCGCTTTAGGTAGAGTATTGAACTTAAATTCTAAAACTAAGGCTCTCCTACTTGCTTTAACCCTAATCTGAGTAACTTGGTCCTCTTGACTTCGTTAATTTCTGTGTTTGTGACAGCACTCATCCTATTTCCTCCCTCTTTCGTCCCCGTGTTTGGAGCTGTTGCCCTCAAGAATGTAAAAAACATATCCCCTTTAGCAAGAGTATTGAACTTCAATTCTAGAACTAGGGCTCTGGTACATGTTATAACTCTAATCTGGGTAACTTGGTCCTCTTTCATTCGTTAATTTCTGTGTTTGTGACAGCACTCGTCCTGTTTCCTCCCTCTTTCGTCCCCGTGTTTTGTGCTGTTGCCCTCAACAATGTGTAACCATATCCCCTTTAGCAAGAGTATTGAACTTCAATTCTAGAACTAGGGCTCTGCTACATGTTATAACCCTAATCTGGGTAACTTGGTCCTCTTTCCTCCGTTAATTTCTGTGTGTGTGACAGCACTCGTCCTGTTTCCTCCCTCTTTCGTCCCCGTATCTGGTGCTGTTTCCCTCAAGAATGAATAGCCATATCGCTCTTTATCAAGAGTATTGAACTTCAGTTCTTTAACTAGATCTCTGCTACTTGTTATAACCCTATTATGAGTAACTTGGTCCTTTTGGCTTCGTTGATTTCTGTGTTTGTGACAGCACTCGTCCTGTTTCCTCCCTCTCTCGTCCCCGTGTTTGGTGCTGTTGCCCTCAAGAATGTATAACCAAATCGCCCTTTAGCAAGAGTATTGAACATAAATTCTGTAACTAGGGCTCTGCTACTTGTTATAACCCTAATCTGAGTAACTTGAGCTTCTTGCCTTCGTTAATTTCTGTGCTTGTGACAGCACTCGTCCTGTTTCCTCCCTCTTTCGTCCCCGTGTTTGGAGCTGTTGCCCTCAAGAATGTAAAAAACATATCCCCTTTAGCAAGAGTATTGAACATCAACTCTAGAACTAGGGCTTTGCTACATGTTATAACTCTAATCTGGTTAACTTGGTCCTCTTTTCTTCGTTAATTTCTGTGTTTGTGACAGCACTCGTCCTGTTTCCTCCCTCTTTCTTTCCCGTGTTCGGTGCTGTTTCCCTCAAGAATGAATAACCATATCGCTCTTTATCAAGAGTATTGAACTTCAGTTCTTTAACTAGATCTCTGCTACTTGTTATAACCCTATTATGAGTAACTTGGTCCTTTTGGCTTCGTTGATTTCTGTGTTTGTGACAGCACTCGTCCTGTTTCCTCCCTCTCTCGTCCCCGTGTTTAGTGCTGTTGCCCTCAAGAATGTATAACCAAATCGCCCTTTAGCAAGAGTATTGAACATAAATTCTGTAACTAGGGCTCTGCTACTTGTTATAACCCTAATCTGAGTAACTTGAGCTTCTTGCCTTCGTTAATTTCTGTGCTTGTGACAGCACTCGTCCTGTTTCCTCCCTCTTTCGTCCCCGTGTTTGGAGCTGTTGCCCTCAAGAATGTAAAAAACATATCCCCTTTAGCAAGAGTATTGAACTTCAACTCTAGAACTAGGGCTCTGCTACATGTTATAACTCTAATCTGGTTAACTTGGTCCTCTTTTCTTCGTTAATTTCTGTGTTTGTGACAGCACTCGTCCTGTTTCCTCCCTCTTTCTTTCCCGTGTTCGGTGCTGTTTCCCTCAAGAATGAATAGCCATATCGCTCTTTATCAAGAGTATTGAACTTCAGTTCTTTAACTAGATCTCTGCTACTTGTTATAACCCTATTATGAGTAACTTGGTCCTTTTGGCTTCGTTGATTTCTGTGTTTGTGACAGCACTCGTCCTGTTTCCTCCCTCTCTCGTCCCCGTGTTTGGTGCTGTTGCCCTCAAGAATGTATAACCAAATCGCCCTTTAGCAAGAGTATTGAACATAAATTCTGTAACTAGGGCTCTGCTACTTGTTATAACCCTAATCTGAGTAACTTGAGCTTCTTGCCTTCGTTAATTTCTGTGCTTGTGACAGCACTCGTCCTGTTTCCTCCCTCTTTCGTCCCCGTGTTTGGAGCTGTTGCCCTCAAGAATGTAAAAAACATATCCCCTTTAGCAAGAGTATTGAACTTCAACTCTAGAACTAGGGCTCTGCTACATGTTATAACTCTAATCTGGTTAACTTGGTCCTCTTTTCTTCGTTAATTTCTGTGTTTGTGACAGCACTCGTCCTGTTTCCTCCCTCTTTCTTTCCCGTGTTCGGTGCTGTTTCCCTCAAGAATGAATAACCATATCGCTCTTTATCAAGAGTATTGAACTTCAATTCTTTAACTTGATCTCTGGTACTTGTTATAACCCTAATATGAGTAACTTGGTCCTCTTGCCTTCGTTACTTTCTGTGTTAGTGACAGCACTCGTCCTGTTTCCTCTGTCTTTTGTCCCCGTGTTTGGTGCTGTTGCCATCAAGAATATATAACAAAATCGCCCTTTAGCAAGAGTATTGAACTTCAATTCAAGAACTAGGGCTCTGCTACTTGTTATAACCCTAATCTGAATAACTTGAGCTTCTTGCCTTCGTTAATTTCTGTGTTTGTGACAACACTCGTCCTGTTTCCTCCGTGTTTGTTTCCCGTGATCGGTGCTGTTGCCCTCAAGAATGTATAGCAAAATCAACCTTTAGCAAGAGTATTGAACTTCAATTGTATAACTAGGGCTCTCCTACTTGCTTTAACCCTAATCTGAGTAGCTTGGCCCTCTTGACTTCGTTAATTTCTGTGTTTGTGACAGCATCCATCCTATTTCCTCCCTCTTTCGTCCCCGTGTTTGGAGCTGTTGCCCCCAAGAATGTAAAAAACATATCCCTTTAGCAAGAGTATTGAACTTCAACTATAGAACTAGGGCTCTGCTACATGTTATAACCCTACTCTGGGTAACTTGGTCCTCTTTATTTCGTTAATTTCTGTGTGTGTGACAGCGGTCGTCCTCTTTCCTCCATCTCCCGTCCCCATCTTTGGCGCTGTTGCCCTCAAACGGTATAACCAAATCGCCCCTTTCGCAAGAGTATTGAACTTCAATTCTATAACTAGATCTCTACTACTTGCGATAACCCTAATCTGAGTAACTTGGTCCTCTTGTCTTTGTTCATTTCTGTGTTTGTGACAGCAATCGTCCTGGTTCCTCCCTATTTCGTCCCCATGTTTGGTGCTGTTGCCCTCAAGAATGTATAACCAAATCGCCCCTTTCGCAAAAGTATTGAATTTCAATTCTAGAACTAGGGCTCTGCTACTTGTTATAATCCTACTCTGAGTTAATTGGTCCTCTTGCCTTCGTTAATTTCTGTGTTTGTGACAGCACTCGTCCTGTATCCTCCGTCTCTCTTTCCCGTGTTCGGTGCTGTTGCCCTCAAGAATGTATTGCAAAATCGCCCTTTAGCAAGAGTATTGAACTTCAATTGTATAACTAGGGCTCAGCTGCTTGTTATAACCCTAATATGAGTAACTTGGTCCTCTTGCCTTCGTTAATTTCTGTGTTTGTGACAGCACTCGTCCTGTTTCCTCCCTCTTTCGTCCCCGTATCTGGTGCTGTTTCCCTCAAGAATGAATAACCATATCGCTCTTTATCAAGAGTATTGAACTTCAATTCTTTATCTAAATCTCTGCTACTTGTTATAACCCTAATCTGAGTAACTTGGTCCTCTTGCCTTCGTTAATTTCTGTGTTTGTGACAGCGCTCGTCCTGTTTGCTCCCTTTTTTGTCCCCGTGTTTGGTGCTGTTGCCCTCAAGAATGTATAACCAGATCTCCCTTTGGCAAGAGTATTGAACTTAAATTCTATAACTAGGGCTCTGCTACTTGTTATAACCCTAATATGAGTAACTTGGTCCTCTTGCCTTCGTTAATTTCTGTGTTTGTGACAGCACTCGTCCTGTTTCCTCCCTCTTTCGTCCCCGTATCTGGTGCTGTTTCCCTCAAGAATGAATAACCATATCGCTCTTTATCAAGAGTATTGAACTTCAATTCTTTAACTAGATCTCTGCTACTTGTTATAACCCTAATATGAGTAACTTGGTCCTTTTGGCTTCGTTAATTTCTGTGTTTGTGACAGCACTCGTCCTGTTTCCTCCCTCTCTCGTCCCCGTGTTTGGTGCTGTTGCCCTCAAGAATGTATAACCAAATCGCCCTTTAGCAAGAGTATTGAACTTAAATTCTATAACTAGGGCTCTGCTACTTGTTATATCCCTAATATGAGTAACTTGGTCCTCTTGCCTTCGTTAATTTCTGTGTTAGTGACAGCACTCGTCCTGTTTCCTCTGTCTTTTGTCCCCGTGTTTGGTGCTGTTGCCATCAAGAATGTATAGCCAAATCGCGCTTTAGCAAGAGTATTGAACTTCAATTCTATAACTAGGACTATGCTACTTGTTGTAACCCTAATCTGAGTAACTTGGTCCTCTTGCCTTCGATAATTTCTGTTTGTGACAGCACTCGTCTTGTTTCCTCCCTCTTTCGACCTCGTGTTTTGTGCTGTTGCCCTCGAGAATGCAAAACCAAATCGCCAATTATCAAATGTATTGAACTTCAATTATAGAACTAGGGCTCTGCTACTTTAATCTGAGTAACTTGGTCCTCTTGGTTGCGGTAATTTCTGTGTTTGGGACAGCACTCGTCCTGTTTCCTCCCTCTTTAGTCCCCGTCTTTGGTACTGTTGCCCTCAAGAATGTACAACCAAAATGCGCATTTAGCAAAAGTATTGAACTTGAATTCTAGAACTATGGCTCTGCTACGTGTTATTACTCTAGCCTGAGTAACCTGGTCCTCTTGGCTTCATTAGTTTGTGTTTTTATGACAGTGCTCGTCCTGTTTCCTCCCTCTTTCATCCCTGTCTTTGACGCTGTAGCGCTGCCAACGCACAGCCAACACTCGCTTTTAGCTATACTGTAGCGACAAATTTGTGTCATTAAATGTGTGAAACCAGTATGTGTGTACCCTTAAGATATACCAATAAGTCTCATATTTCATCTTTTATGCTAGTCCTTCACCAATTTCTTCATCAATGAGAGAAGTCACTGACTTGAAGCGTGCCCTTTGTTTGCGCTGTGCTAGAGATCTCGGTATCAAGAACGCTGCTTACCGCTGTCTCCGTGCATGTTGCGAACGAGAACCTCGACAAGACGTGAAAGAGGCCGAGCTTCACCATGAGCAAGGCAAACTTCATGCCGGCACACTGTCTTGGGCCCTCGCCGAACGGCAGAAAGCTGAAGGGTTCTATGCGGTCGCGGTTTTCGCCAAGGAACCTGAAAAGTAACCGAGGAATATTGATTTCAGCGCTCGCTTATAAAACCTGGAAAGGGAATACATGCTTTTTTGCCCGATTGATGGCAATAATGGTTTTAGTTGGCAGTTCTTCTGAAGGAGGAGCGACTGCTATTTTCAGAGTGCAAATTAGTGTTTGAAACCAATATATGGTATTATATCCAACGGAATCACTTTGCTCCAATCTGTCACTAATTAAGAATCCTTTTTTATTAATTTTTTATTTATTTTATTTATCATACTGTTAGTCCCACTGGGACTGATACAGGAGTGGATTTTTAAGCAAGACACAAATTAACAGAAGTAACACAAGAGTCAGCAACAAGGT
The DNA here is from genome assembly GCA_030143305.2 of Amblyomma americanum. Taxonomy (NCBI): domain Eukaryota; kingdom Metazoa; phylum Arthropoda; class Arachnida; order Ixodida; family Ixodidae; genus Amblyomma; species Amblyomma americanum. Next base: position 11,162 of record JARKHS020035478.1, on the reverse strand, counting down.
TTAAAGAAACAAGATCTTAAAGCATCAATAAACGGTCACATCGAGTGCGGCATAATTGACGGAAGATAGTCCGCAATTCAGGTCTTCAATGCATGCGTTCAAACACATCCAAAGCAGTACAGGCAATTGGCCCAACATTGGAATCCGTATTTACAAAGGCCGGCCTTACAAAGGAGTAGGATGGAACCATCCTGTTACATTCCTTCATACAGTAATAAACTAGGTACACAACGAGCGGGCAACAACACAAAACCAATAAAGACTGAACATGATGATCAGGTCTGCCTTGTTGATAGGACCGATGAGGCTGCGAGCTCAGCGAACTTTTCAAATGAAGCCTGCGCTGTTATAGATTTATCCAGGCCGTTCCATTCTCTTATGGCTCGAGGGAAAAAGGAACAGTAATATGTTCTGTTTGCACAAGAATATACATTAATTGTAAATTCTTGCTTGTGACGTGTTTGTCTAGAATCATTAAAACTAATGTAAGTGGAACGATCCATGTTGAATGCGTTATGAATTAATTGATAAAGAAACTTTAGTCTATGGAGTGTGACGCGGCTTGATAAGTTGTCTTTGCCTGCGCAGGAAAGCAGCTCTGTGGGAGAATCCGTGCGCCGGTACCTGTGGTAGATAAACCGAATAGTTGTTCGTTGAACTGATTCGAGCATGTGTACATCTTTTTGCATATACGGAAACCAGACGACGCTCGCATATTCTAAGATTGGACGGATAAGGACTTTATTCGCGAGTAACTTGGTACCTGAAGTTGCAAAGCGCAAGGTGCGTTTAAGGAAGTATAAACTGTTCATTGCTTTTTGGTAATGTTTTGTGCTTGGGCGTTAGAGCTCAGATCATCAGAAATAATCATACCAAGGTATTTCTTTTCAGTTACTGTTTTGAGAACGCGGTTGCCCGTGTCATAAGGGAAGTTAAGTTTTGTTTTCGTATTTGTGACGGACATCACTACAGTTTTTTTATATTGATTACCATTTGCCATGTATTTCGCCACTGTATGACGTCGCCCTAAGCTGTGTTTAACATTACCTGGTCTGCTTGAGTGTTTACTTTTTGATATAGCACGAAATCATCCGCAAAGAGACGCACCTTCACATCAACGTGATAAGGTATGTCGTTTATGACATAACATATCACATATTGATTACCATTTGCCATGTATTTCGCCACTGTACGACGTCGCCCAAAGCTCTGTTTAACCTTGCCTGGTCTGCTTGAGTGTTTAGTTTTTGATATAGCACGCAATAATGCGCAAAAGAGACGCACCTTCACATCAACGTGATATGCTATGTCGTTTATATATAAAATGAACAAAAATGGTGCTAGAGACCAGCCCTGCGGCACGCCTGAAATGACCGGAAGGATAACAGACGCATGGTTATTGTATTGCACATATTGCCGGCGTTCCGATAAGTAGCGGGCTATCCACCTCGTAACAGGACCATGACCAAGTATTTTGTTTAGTTTGAAATTCGGATTAGCATGTGCCACACGATCGAAAGCTTTTGAGTAATCGAGGAAAATTATATCAGTTTGACATTGGTCATTGATTCCCTGTGCGAGGTCATGAAAAATTTCGGCCAGTTGGGTAACAGTGGACAAACCTTCTCTGAAGCCATGCTGGTTTTGGTGAATTAAGTTTTGAGGCTCAGTATGTTCTTTAAGAAACTTTAATAAGTTGTGCTCAAGAATTTTGCAAAACGTACATGTGAGGGATATAGCCCGGTAATTGGATGGGGACGTTACGTCGCCTGATTTGTGAATGGGGACAATTTTGGCTATCTTCCATTCAGCGGGCAGACAGCTGTCCTGAAGTGACTTAGAAAATATGAGATAGAGATATTCACTGATTGGTTCAGATAACGCCTAAGAAAGCAGTTCGGAATTTCATCAGGACCACAACTCTTCTTTTCATCAAGGTTCAACAACAGAGAAATAATCCGAGGTACACTTATGACCGGAGCGCCAGAAAGATGTGTTGACTCATTACTATGGCACGCTAATGTTCCTAAAACACCATTGTCGGTGGTGAAGATCGATTGGTAGTAATTTTTAAATGAGTCACCTTGCTTTTTCTCACCTCTAGGCGAACTAGCAGTAACATTCTTTTTGTTTACATACCTCCAGAACTTGGCCGGGAAATTTTTAATCAAGTTGTTAAGTGTAGTGCCACAAAATCATTTTCTAGCTTCCAGTGCTTTATTCTTTAATTGTTTTGCTAGCGAACATATGTTGACCTTTTAGTTCTAAGTTCGCTCGTTGCCTATTCCGTTGTCTTAATCGATTAAGTTTTCGTTTCATGTGGATTATTTCACGAGTAATCTACTTACAAAATCAACAATACTTCCAATGCGCGGGTAAAGCCACTTTATATATATTTTGAAATCATCTCTCCTAAATTAACATGAAAAAAAAGTGAGCGGAACATCGAGGCTATTGCACAAGGAATATGCTATGGTTTGTGCCGACAAGTTTAGAGCTGGAATACTATCCTCTCTTTGGAATAGGCATCGGGATCATTATAAAGAGTAGCGCTGACATTTGGGCCTGAAAGATCTGCTGAAAGATCACTGATAAACACTTGGGAAATGCAGATGGTACTTCGGACAGAAAAACAGACAAGAGAGAACTGACACCTGTACTGGAGAAAATCGGAACCTAACCGAGGAAGTAAGAAGCGCTGGCCCAGAGTTGCCGGTGCAGAACACACTCAAAGCACGAATTAGCCTACAATGGGAGCAAAAAGAGAGTAAGCTGCCCGGCAGCGCACTTCTTTCAGGGTCAGGGTATGCTGCCTAAAATACCGGGCAAGAATTTGGTTAGTTAGCATATGGAATGCTTACTCTTGGCAACGGAGGGCTATGCCCACCGCAAAGCATAATGTCCTGATGCAGCTGGCAGTGGGTGGAGGCTGTTAAACGTGGCACCGCAGGCCTTCGTGTTATCAGTTTTAAGAGATAGAAACCGCGGTTGAAACCTTTATAACTGCTAGAACTTCCACATTTTGAAGATGAAATTTGTAAGTATTCCATAAATATTTCATCCGTTTATTGATAGAAATCTACCCCATGGCTCTAGCAGGATATCCTGCACCTGAAAGGCATTGCGCTAGAGTAAAGCTTACTCCAGTCTGGCTCCTATATAGGCTTAGTTGTATTGAGAGTGCACGTGTAGAAAGAAACATGATCTACTCTTTTATTATATTTCCCCCCGCACCATTACAGTAGGCAAAAAACAGCAATTGAAAGCAATACACAGCTGTGCAGTTACTTTTATGCTAACACACGACAGTGTTAGAGATATTCTATTTGTCGTTCCAAACAGTATGAAACGACAAATAGCGCGCCAATTCCAACATGTTTCTTTACTTTAATATTAATTCACTCTTAATCATAGCACTTTACCTTTTGAGGCGTAGAGACTCTCCTCGCATCCTGGATCGCTATATAGGGTGGCCTCCTACTGAATGTGCTTTATTTGTTCAAATTTTCGCCTGCCATTGAAGTCTAGAGTGAGTTGTCACACAAAGCAGCGGGAACTAAGTACTTTAACATATATTGTAGCGTTCTGTCACCTTTATGGACAGTTATCTTTCAACCTCTTGTTTATTTTCTCTGTATAGATTGTTTCCGCTTTATGCAATACGACACGGTCGGTTCTAAAGCCTTCAGAATAAGTAAAACACTGTTGGTCTCCTGAAAGGCTGTCAAATGTTGATGGCGCCTCTGGAGCACTGCTCACCGTGATAGTTTCAGAGACGCGGCATGTAAGTTGCAAAGGTTCAGCGGATATGCTCACATAGAAGCAAAGATTAGTACACTATTTAACAGGCGAAGCAGTATTGTGCATGTTAAATATCACAAGCACCCGGTTAAAAGACCTCTGAGTAAACGAATGAGTAAGCCTACTACAAATTCTCCTGCATGCTTGAATATCCGGGAAAATTTAAAGCTGCCTTATGCAAATGATGCGATAGCCTTGATGGTGGCCTAAAACGGCCTGCGGTTCTCTTAACGAGTGCTTTCGTAGACAGTAACACTATTTTTTTCTATACTTTTTCATATTTTCCGGAAACCACACAAGGTCTCCCTTTATCCAAGTAGCACGAACATTCCTCAATGGTCGAGAGGCAGCGCACACAGCTCACGACCGAAGCGACTGCGGTTTGAGTGCCGGCTCGACCATTTTTCTTTTGAGCGTCAATTTCTTTTCTTTCTTCAAGGTTACTACGTAATGGCGGCGGAATGACAGCACAACCCTGTAAATAAATGATTTATTGTGTAGCGACGTCGTCACTATTGTACTCTGTTATTTTTGTGGGGTATTGGAAATACTGGCGCGAGGTCATGCGTCGCGTCGCCATGACCCTCTCGACCAATCCCAATTTTCTCGACACGCCTGCGCTGCACTTAGGGAATTCAGTGGAGTTCGGTTCCTTAACGGAGCGTTTGGCACAGCACAGCATACCTACTATCCTTACCCATCTCCTAAATTGCACAGAAGTTATTCATACTTTACACGGATGTATACAGCTGCAGCACGTTTGCGTATGTCCAGAAATACGCGTCATTCACTCAAAGCAACCCCTCCTCTTAGTGGTCACATATACTTATGTCTTCGGCGTCTTATTTTCTCTGAAAACAATAAGAATTCTTGCAGGAGGAGGAGAAGGGACTTTTATTGAACAGGACAGGTCTGCCTGGTTGTCGGCCTGGCTAGCTACTCCGGAACTCTTGCAGAGGTTCTAACGGATCTACTCCTAGTGAAGAATTACAATGCAATCTGTGGAAGCGCAAAATTTCTCCTCCTTGTCGGTGTACAAGTGGCTCGAATAACCGTCAAACAATAGTTACGCTCAGGAGAGTCGAAGCGCGGGATACTTGGTTGGTTAATTTAAGAAAGCAACTTAGTTCACACCGGCGAAACACAGACTAGTGAAAACACACGGCACTGCCTTTCAATTACGTTTAGCAATAAAAATTGTGCGTGCATATGTGGCGTGGAGCCGAGGCGATATGTATGCGAACGCCATGTTTCTTCCAATTCACGCTTCGTCTACCGCTTCTACTGTCCGTGTGTCACATAGATATACGTCGTAGGACTAACCACGTGGTTGGTCACGTGGTCAACCCCCCTCCCCGCACACGGTCGCTCACGTGGTGCGGAGCAGCTGCCGGCGGGGCATCGCCCTGGCTTGTCACGCAGTTCGTCACGCGGTTGACCGCGCGACCAGTCACGTGGTTGGTCCCGTGGCGGAGCGCGCCTCGGCGGCTCCGGCACGCCAGCTGTGCGCGTGTGGCGTCATTGCTCCTCGCGCATGCGCTGCACGGCTCTCCAGGAGCCACGCGAAACTGCTCAACCTTGGCCAGTGTAGCTTCCGCTACAGAAGTTTACTGGGCAGGATCGCTACACTAGAGAACGACATGCATTCCTCACGGCTGGCCACCAGGGGTGGTCATTCAAACGCATCATCGTGGGTTGACACCTTGGCAATGGAAGTTTGCCCTTCTTAAGGCCTGTTTTGAGGATGTTTTCAATAGGCCCCGCTGAAATAATTTGCTTATTCTAGGTCTAAATGACCCCGCAACAGAGAGTTGGTATGAATCTGAAATAAACGTGCGCTAATTCTTCTCGTCTCATCTTAACCAAAATGTTCCACCTGAAAGCATCAAAAGGCTCATCGAATGGGTGACTTTGTTGAAGGCAAGCACCTACCGATTGTCGTTAAATTTTGTAGTTTTAAAGTCATATAAAATATCTTATCGTGCGGCCCTAAGCTAAAGGACAATACTTTTGCCATACGCGAAGACTTCTCGCCCGCAGTAAGAAAGGCACGCTTCAGGCTTTCACAATACGCACGCGACCTGGCTATTCCTTCCAAGTTGCGATTTGATAAGCTCCTCGGAAACAAAAAGTGTTTTGTCTATGATTTTGAACATGACCGAGTCGTCGAGCTTCGAGAATAACAAAAAGGTAGGCGGCAACTGTCCGCTCTGTGCTCGTGCTCACATTTGATTCTATGCCCTTGGTGTCATTAAATTTTTAATTGATAACTTTCGTCGTGTATTGCAGGAGTATCAAAAATAAAACTGATGAATTTGGTACAATTGTTTCCTCTGTAAAACCACTGAATCGTGGCTGAATAATTCCGTTCTCAGCTGTGAAGTATTTCCAACAGGTTATGACGCGTACACTGGTGATACCCTCCACCACTTTTGCATGGTGGAGGGTATCGCTTCATTAATAACAGCGCCTCTAGTTGGTTCCGAGTCAGTATTTATTTATTTATTTATTTACTTATTTATTTATTTGTGATACCCTCAAGGTACAAAGTACATTTCAGAGGGGAAGGGCAGTTGTTAACAAGAAAAATAAACAAAGCACAATTCATACAAAACTATAGAACAACCTTCGCCTACACAATGGAAAGAATTTGGATATTGGCTCAGTCTACCGTACTCCTTCCGAAACCAACCCTGACGCTTTCAGATCTCTGTCTGAATTTCTACCCAGATTAAAAAAATTACTTTCTTTTGGGTGGGGACTTCAACATGCCTGATTTCAAATGGGTAGACCGCAAACCTCTTCTTACGAGTTATTCTTCATTTTCTTCATCTTTTTATGAATTAATTACTACTAATGACCTATATCAGTAAGTCACTGAGCCTACATGGGAAACTGAGCACTCATCTTCAGTGTTAGATTTACTATTCTGCATTCGGCCTTCAGTAGTGCGTGACACTGTGATCATACCAGGAATAAGCGACCACAGTTGTGTTGTCGCTAATGTTCAGCATTTTCCTTATTTAATTCCAAGAGGTCGACCTCGAAAGGTTTTTTTTTTAACAAGGGCGACTATATATCAATGAGAAACGAACTTGCGTCTTTCCTTCCAAAGTTTATTAATTGAAGCCAGAATTATATTGTAGCTCTTCCAGAAGTATTCAAGAATAAACTGGAATGGCTATTTGATCAATAAATCTTATCTAAAAAAGTCTTTCTGCAAAGAGCCGCCGCGAGAAACCGTGGATCTCGCGGCCGACCAGACGGCTTATCAGAAAAAACATCGCCTTCTAGAACCATACAAAAAATGTCGGTTCCCTGCAGTATTGCAGTCGTTTCGTGCTCTTGGCAGTACACTAAGAACTGAAATTAACGCTCTGAAGGATAGCCTTTTTAATGACTTGGGATCAAAACCGCGTAATAATCCTAAGGAATTGTGGACATTTTTGAAACACAACGGACGTGAACCAGTCTGAATCCCGAATTTGTTCCCCGATTGTGAAGTTATTACTAATGATGGTGATAAGGCATGCCGTTTATGCTTTTTTTTGTCTGCTTTTGCGCCAAGGTGCATCTGAGAACTTTCGTTAACTCGTAATCTGTCACAGAGACAATGTCTGAATTGGTTTTTACTCACCAAGGTGTGCTAAAATTGCTTAGTAATATAAATTCATTTTCTGCTGGTGGTCCTGATGGTTTTTCTAATTTTGTTATAAAGTCATGCGCGAATGAAATCTCTCATTACTTAGTCATCTTGTTCCGAGCATCTCTTAACTCAGCATCTCCGCCAAGTGACTGGAAAAATGCTAATGTGGTAGCAGTGCATACAAGGTTTTCAAAATGCTCTGTTGTGAATTATCGACCGATTTATTTAACCATAGCGTGCTGCAATACGTTGGAGCACATAATATATAGCGCAGTCATAAAACACCTTGACTGTCATGAGTATTTTACTGGAGTTCAGCATGGCCTTAGGTCAAGTTTTTCCTGTACTAGTCAGTTGCTTGAGTTTAGTAATGACCTGTTTTCTTCCTTTGACCATGACTCTCAAATAGACTCCGTATTACTAGACTTTAAGAAAGCCTTTGACTCTATACCTCATTTACTATTATTGCATTACTTAAATGGTCTTGGTCTGCACCCCACTGTCGTCGATTGGTCTCATTCGTATCTTGAGCGCCGCGTGCAGCGTATTTTGTTTAATGGTTTGCACTCAGATTATGTAGATGTTTCCCAAGGTGTACCGCAGGGGTCTGTTCTTGGACCCCATCTTTTTCTGATTTATATCAATGATATTGTTTTTGATCTTACCTGCAAAGTTCGGCTATATGCTGACGACTGTGTCCTTTACCATGTTGTGGAAAGTTCCTCTGATGCGTTAAAACTTCAGCGAAACTTAAATTCCACCCAGTGCTGGTGCTCAAAATGGCAAATATTTTTGAACACTACACAATGCCAACTCATCTTTTACTTGAAAGCGTTGCCCATTACATCCAATTACTCATTTTATAATGAGCCTCTGCAAAAAGTACTAGAATATAAGTATCTCGGCGTCTATTTTGCATCTAACATAACGTGGACGAGGCAGGTTGAGTATGTTATATCCAAATCCTGCAGAATGCTGAATTTCCTAATAGGAAATTTCAATAAAGTGCAGTCTAATGTCAAGCAATTCCTGTATTTCACTCACATACGAACAATTCTTGAATATGACTGCCCTGTATGGGACCCCCAGTTTGCTTACTTATGTGACATGCTCGAGCGCGTCCAGAATAATGCTGAGAGATTTGTGTCCAATAATTACAGCTTCTCAACTAGTGTCAAGTCTCCTAAAAACTACCTTGGTTGGGGATCTTCAGCTAACCTGAGGAAACATTTGAGGTTGTAAATCATGCAACGCATCACTTTTGGAAAGCTGAGCATTGACAAAGACCGGTGCCTGCTTTAACCTCACTTTTTTTCTAAAACTTGATCATCAGTGGAATATCCAAGAGATCAAATGTAGGACAGATATTTGCAAAACCTCGTTCTTTCCACGGACGATCAATGAGTGGAACAGGCTGCCAGCCGGCGTCACAGAGTGCTGCACAGAAGATAAATTCCGGGCATTGTTATCTGATGTGTGACGTGGCGCGCAGTCCTGTTGTGCGTCTTTCATTTCATTAGTGTCATCATAGTTATGGAGCGCGGTTGTCCTTCTTTAGTGCATGCTTTTCCTCATCCATTATTAGTTGTGTCACTGTATTTTTATCACTTGGTGCTTTCTTCCAAACGAGCAGAAGTTATTCGTGTCCCCCCCCCCCCCCCTGCATTAATGAACTTCGGGCGCTGCAAGTCTCTGGAATAAAAAAATATATATATTGTAAGGTGAGGTTTGTTCGGAGAAGCTTCTTAACGGGAGCAGGGTCAACACCAGTCCGAGGTCACCTAGTCCAGCCAGGAGCGTGCACCAGGCGATGACCGTGCGGCTCGCGCGTATGCCTGTCGTCTTCCTTACAATGGCCCTCGGACAGAAGAGGAGCCATCCTGGAGACTCAAGGGGCGGACAAGACAGCGGGACCGTAGTAAGTCCTGAGGCGCTGGATATGGGCAGCCTCACGGCCGCGGCGTCTGAGATCGGGTGACGGCGTGAGGGGCTCAACAATATAGTTGACTGGGGATGTTTGCTTCAAGATGAGATAGGGCCCTTGATACTTAGCGAGCAGTTTCAGGGAAAGGCCCGGAGTACAGGGAGGTATCCACAGCCAGACAAGAGAGCTGAGCGAGAAATGCTGGGGACGGTGATCTTCACCGTTGTGGGTTTTTTGAAGGCACTGGGTAGCTGTAGTGAGCGACTGGACGATCTGGCGGCAATCTTCGTCTTCCCTGGCGGCTTCGGAAACAGTGGTGCACTGAGATGTGGCAGGTTGGTAGGGGAAAAGAGTATTAATAGGAACAGAGGGATGTCGGCCGTAAAGGAGGAAGAAAGGAGAAAATCCTGATGTAGACTGCGTAGCATTGTTGTAGGAGAACGTAATATACGGGAGAATAAGGTCCCAGTTCGTTTGGTTCGAATCTATGTACATAGCCAGCATGTCCCCCAGAGTGCGGTTAAAGCGTTCAGTGAGGCCGTGGGTCTGAGGGTGGTAAGTGTTGCAAGTCCGATAAATGATGTTGCACTCATAGAGCAAAAATTTGCTGACATCAGATAGGAAGGCGCGGCCTCTGTCGCCGAGGAGTTCGCGAGAGCCACCGTGTCGAAGGATTAACCGACGCAGAAGAAAGGATGCGACATCTTGTGCCGTGGCAGAAGAAAGCGCGGCGGTTTCAGCATACCTCGTGAGGTGATCGACGGAAACAATGATCCATCGTTTGCCAGAAGCAGTATAGGGGAGGGGCCCATATAAATCAATGCCAACGCGGTCGAAAGGGCGAGGCGGACAAGATAGTGACTGCAACTCGATAGCAGTGCGGTTAGTGGGTGTCTCGTGGCGTTGGCAGTCGAGGCAGGACCGTACGTATTTCAAAACAAAATTTTACATGCCACGCCAGTAGTAGCGGAGGCGAGGGAGCGTGAAAGTCTTGAAAAAGCCTGCGTGACCGCTTTGTAAGTCAGCGTGAAGACATGAGCAGATATAGGACTTCAGGTGGCGAGAAATGACGAGGACCCATTTGCGTTCATCAGAATGATAATTGCGGCGATAAAGCAGGTTATCTTTGATCTCAAGATGTGAAGCTTGACGGCGCAGCGCACAGGATGATGCAACCGCCGAAGGGTCGGAGATAAACCCGGGAAGAGCACAAATCCAGGTATCCTTGCGCTGTTCAGAAGGCAGGTCACTGATGGTGGGAGACGGCGCGGGGGCTTCGATTTCGCAGAGGCTTTCAAGTTCTGTGAAGAGCAGGAGCGAGACAAGGCGTCGGCGTCCGGGTGCTTGCGGCCCTACCGGCAGACGACTCGGATGTTATATTCTTGAAGACGCAGGCGCCCATCGCGCCGAGCGGCCGGGAGGAACTTTCAGTGAGGAAACCAACAAAGGGCGTGATGATCCGTAACGACGTCGAAAGGACGGCCGTACGCATAAGGGCGAAACTTGCCTAAAGCCCACACAATGGAGAGGCATTCTTTTTCAGTCACAGAGTAATGATAATCAGCCTTGGTAAGTGTGCAGCTGGCATAGGCAACGACATATTCGTCGAATCCATATTTGCGTTGGGCGAGCATTGCACCGAGACCAATACCACTGGCATCCGCGTGGGCTTCAGTCGGGGCCGCCTGGTCGAAATGGCTCAAGATGTGTGGTCTCGTGAGCAGACGACGCAAGGTGTTGTAGGCGTCGACGCATGCGGGTGACCGAGTCGAAAAATTGACATTGGCGCTG
>JARKHS020035476.1:0-32404 GCA_030143305.2 Amblyomma americanum | reverse complement strand
TGATGGGTGACTATCTGGGACCATTTTACTGAAACATTGGATGAAAAGCGAGGCACATGGCTTCTGCGATGGAAGGTGCAAACCATGAAGTCGATACATTCATAGAACACCATCGCAGGAGTCCGCAAACTGAAGCGCTGGCTCATTCAGTGCTCTGCGGTGCTTCCAGTTCACTGTACCCCTCCCGACACCGAGGAAACCAGCTATAAATGCAGCCAGGAAACAAAGGGCATCCAAGAAATTAAATAAATGAACAAAAGGAAAGGAAAAACAGCCACTTAAGAGGCCCAATGCAGCACAGAGAAGAGCTAGGAGAAGGAAAGATGGGAGGGGAGTTCGAGCTCACACAGCAGCTGCAAAGGTCACTCAGCCATTTGATACGGGAAACCCAACCCAGGGCTTGGGTGCAACGGCCTTGTCGCACATCCTGACAGAAATGAAATATGCTTGGGAAGTGCAAGCGCTGTGGGTGCTGCCAGTGCCATTTCATCTGTTCTGTTACTCTCTGAAGTCGCCACACTTTTGGAAAAGAAAACCAGCAAGGAAGCCAAATTTCTGGCGTGCACTGCCCCTATAACACTAGGTTGAAAGATTCAGCAGTACCGTAGCACTTAAACCAATACTAATAATTGCATGACGTGGAAAGCGAACTCCCTTACTGCCAAGCTTGAACAGATATGATGACACACCAGTTCCCTTTCAACGGGGTGTTTTATTACCGAGCGCAAAAGTAAGGATACTGCAGCGGCGGAAAATTCCGTGTCTTTTTCTGACCTTACTTTGCCAAAGTGAAAAAGGTTTCTGCCTGCATAGCAATAAGCAGACCTGCTTGCCTTTTGCCAATGCTTATAGTCGGATACAACTCATCAAAACAGAAGCAGCAAGTGCCCATGAAAGTAGGCCCTCCAACCACTGGCATCAACCTATTGTCAAGGCATCACACTCAACCACCATGAAGCCTGCAGCCACTGCGCACCTGCTAGTGACATGGAAGGTACAATAAGGCAGGCTACACTGTCATGGCAACGGCGTTGTTCTTCACCCAACTATGGGATTGTATACATATCTTTGTCAGATATGTGTGTGCACACCAGATCTGTATTTACAACTCCGCTGCCCCGCACAGCACCACAGTTTGCAAGCACACACATGCAAATACACACACAAAACAAAAACAAAACAGCCAGGTGGGAGAAAGCTAATCTGCCACACAGGCAAATCATGAGCAGATGCTGCCAACACCTTGCGACACCAAGCAGGAGCCGCAGTAAAGACAGGCCAGCACACGGAAAGCCTGAACAGTGCAATGCATGCATAGCATGGTTTCTCTGCAGTGATGCTGTTGAATCACTGCAACAGATTTCAGCCCAATACAGAATTCTTTTTGTTCGGTACTCTGCACACCCTGCTGGCAGAATTCCCTTTTCTCCAAGGCACAGTGCCACAACTTCCAGCCACATATTCATTAAATGCAGCCAGCACAAAGAGGTAATCTTATATTTACAAACAAAGAGGTAATCTTATATTTACAAACGGTTATAAAAGCTCGCAAGAATCCTAAAATTAAACCCCAGAGGCAACACACACCCAAGGGAGGCTGCAAGTAATTTGCATGCAGTTAATTCTGAGTGTAAAATGGGAGAAAAGAAATGAAGAAAGGAAATCAAACTGCTATCCACTGCTTCTAAGACAGAGGGACAATCCCCACCACACCTAAACACTTGTGCACAGATTTCCTTTTAATGGAGCAATTATCCGTCGTCCTGAGATGTCTATTTTTTGGCCACTAGTTGGTGCTCCTGAGCCACAAGTTGTCGTGCTGCGCCCTTGAGAGAATGGCAAGCCAGTTGGATGTTTCCGCATATGCAGTAGTGATTGCACACGTGAGGAGCTGCTCACCTGACTGGTTCTGCGGTTGTTGTTGGTCTTGGGACGCAGTCGCACGGGTGAGATGACCTCATCCGATGCGCCTGACGCCTCCTCGCTCTCGCCATCAGACCCGATTCGTGGGTGCTCATGGACAACACCTGCACAGCAAAACAACAAACAGGTAGGTCAGCTGAAAGCATTCTTCTGTGAGACAACAAGGAAAAGCTAAAAAATGTACATCAATCCAAGAAACAAGAGTTGCTACTTGCTACTTGTCCATTCAAGAAAAAAAAAAAAAGATGTTTTTCAAACTTTGATAATATACAATATGCATTGTTTTTATAAAGCTGCAAAAAAAAAAAGGTTCCTTTTGATTACAAGCTTTACATGTAGAGTGCAAAGCAAATGAAATGGTGAAAAGCTGTGAAAACACACAACAAAGCAAGCTTGTTGGAGATGCAGCATCGGTGCCTTTAGGTAGGCGGGTAGGAAGACAAGGCTACATGCTCCCTGCTATTCTTAAAACTATTCTTTTACCTGATGGGCCTGCTACACCACCACTGCTTTACACCATTTGCTGCTTGCTTAAAATGAAATCACTCATATGAAAGGCCATGATGTCAACACAAAAAATGGGCCCTCCATTGTGAGGGCGCATAACCTTAACAGCCCACAAGAACAGGCAGGCCATGATGCCAGAAAGAAATAACAAAAAAAGAACCTGGTTGCCAAGCATTATGGTCATCTGTAAATAGTCCACTGCTGAAGGATTGCTGGCATGAAGGAAGACAGTCAAAATGGCAAAAAGAAAAATGTCTTGTTAGACTTGAGCTTTCACGGATTTCCACAAGTTGTTTCTTACTTCTCACATGCCACATTACACACAGCCACCAGGCACACTGCAGACACAAGCCTGATGCAATAGCTACTGACCACTCATCTTACAGCTCGCTCTAGTCACTAAGTGACAGCACACAACTGCAGATAGCGAAAGCACAATAAACAGCGCCGGTAACGAAAACAAGGTCACAGCAATCTGCAGCTGCTTCCTGGATGAGAAGAGGGCGGCATGCAACTGTGCCAGCAACTAGAGAGCTGTGCAAATACTCCACCTGCCCTTGCAAACTCCATTACCGTGCGCAACGCAACTCCGTGAAGTCGCATACGCACGTGCACACAGAGGTACTCACAAGTACCTTTGCATTGTGTGTGCATGTCAGTGTAGACAAGTAGAAGTAGAAGGACAGCATTTTTGTGACAGTTGGACAGCAACTTGCGAGGTAACGCAGACATATTACCAAGGAAGGAGCCTCTTAAAAGTACTGTATTATATATTTCAATGACAGTGCTATGCACCTTGATAAAAACGAGAAAATTGAGCAGTTTTGCAACAGCAAAATGCAAAAACGTCAGCTGCTTTTTAACTGCACATCAGTTTGGTACTAATACTACTACTTCCAGCGAACAAAGAGACCCAATTTACTGAAAATCTTACTCAAAAAATGTAATTCAGTTCTGTAGCAAGATTGCTTTTCAATTGTCACAGTCATAAGCAAGGAGGTCACTGATGTCGACCAACTTGCATGTTTTCTTCCTTCTTCCTTCATTCGGGACAATTTCTTAAAACTATCTCGGAAGGCATAACAAAAGGCCCGAAAAGAGTCAGACATGGCTAGGCCAACCTGACAGCACTCGCAATCCCTGACATGCCCGTTTTGTTTCATTCAGACCCAATACAATACATGAAGAAAAAAATAGCTAAAACAATCAATGCTTATTCATAGTGTCTAATTTTAGGCAGAAAGAAACAATGATAAGACCTTGGTTCAACTCTTATCACATTACCTCTCCAGTGAAATGAAATCCAAAGTATTCAATCTTTAGAGGTTGGTTTAATATAAATCCAACCAAATGACCACCATTCAAATGACACAGCTCGACACACGAAAACAAGACAACATTGTAGCAGACCATTATCTTTTCTTTTTTGAAGCCCCATAAGGCAGCTGAAGAGATCGAAATAAGGAAGGAATGTGCAGACAGCACAGGTCTGCCCCAGAGGACCAAAAGAGGAAATAGGCTGGCTGGACAAACAAGTCGTGGATAAGGAAACTCAACTGAGCATGGAGAATGGAAAGTGTGTCCTTCGGCTGAACAGGAATAGGTATCCCAATTGTTTTTCGCCCACTGCGAGCAGAAGCAAACGGCCCATAAGCAGGAAGGTTTCTCTATCAGATTCTCGCTGATGATTTTCCTCATGATTTTCATAGTTCCTCATGGTTTCAGCTGTGCACTTTCAATGCACGGGTGTACAATCGTGCTCAATATGACTTGGAATGCCTGACAGCGTGGCCGAAGCGCTTACCGGAAGCATGGTGTGGCCGGCAAGCGGCATGCTTGCTGTACCAGCAGTGACCCTTCTCCCGTGCCTTCTGTTCTTTAAAGAAACAGTGTTATCGCATCGCCAACGCGGCGACATTTGTGTGACAATGCAAGGCGCATGTCGCAGTTGATCTCAGATTGTGTAGAGCAGACGGCGCGGGGGATGCAGCTGACTGGTGGAACACCATAATCCTTTCCATTTTGTTTTCAAGCACGCCGCTTGCTGGCACCACCGTGCGTCCGGAAAGCGCTGCGGCCACACACTCGTGTGTTGCAAGTCATATTGAGTGCGATAGTACATTTCGAAGGATGTAACTGAAGGCTTTTGTGCTCAGTTGCGTGACGAAAAACTGACAGAAATATTTATGTAAGCATCGACAAACTTTTTTTTTCGAAGCGGAAGGGGAAACCAGGCAAAAAGAGCTATTTACAAGTTATTTACAATTGTTTCAACAGTCATAACAAAAACTGCCCAGCAGCAAAAAAAAAAAAAGACATCAAACTAAAATATCCAGTAAAACTTCTATTTGGGCTAGTTGGTGCATTTTTTAACCAAGGGAACGGAGCAGCGCAAAAACAAGCAATCGCACAAGGACAAGACACGACACGAGCGCTGATCGTGTCTTGTCCTTCTTGTGTGATTGCTTGTTTTTGCGCTGCTCCGTTCCCTTGGTTATAAAATATCCAGGCCAAGACATTTTACATTGCCCAAATACCATGACAATACATAATGCGTTATGCCACGAACTGCACGGCGAGCTTGCCCCCTGTGTTTTGCTAAGGCACGTAAACAATACAACATAATAATAATAGCTTAATTTGCTCTGCCGCCTGAAAGCGCCCTGGAGCCTCTTTTTTTTTCTTCCTCACTCTTTGCGAATTCCAAAAGCAGCAAAACAAGAGGTCAGCATTTCTTCACTGCTCATTCCTCTTTTAAAAAGCACGCAAATAGACGCTGCTCCACAACATCCCTCCGTGCGCAATCTCGTTAATCAGCGTTTCCAGATCGGGCGTCTGACGCCAGAGCTCGGCGCCCCCGCACAGCAAGCAAGCAAAGCAAGGCGCCTTCAACGGCGACCTGCCACAGCACGTGCAGGGCAGCTAGGCTAGACTAGGCTAAGTCCCCGCGGTCGAGGCGCGCGTTTTTAAACCAGCGAAATGGGTCAGCGCTGCTTCGACTCTGGTGCAACACAGGTCTTCCAGGAGGGGTGGGATGGAGAAACGGAACGAAGTCGGAAAACAGAAAACTATGATGGCAAGAAGGCCCAAGAGAAACAGGACGCCGAAGAAGACGCTCTTCGTCCAGGGGTGAAACGTCAGTCCGTCCATCAAGCGGAGGCGCTGGCGCCTCCCCCCCCCCCCCCCCCCCTCCCGCCTGAAAGAAAGACAGCTACGCCCGCCCACCCCCTTTAGCTCCTGGCCGCCCGAGACTCTAAGTGCCAAATCTTGCGCTCGCTGCCGGGGCGGCGGAAGGCAACAACGCGAAGAAAAAACGCAATCGCCTTTGCGTCAATGCAGCGACGCGCAAATGCCGCAAGGAAAAATACAAAAAAAAAATGGCGACCGCGAGCTTTTATAAGCGAACTTTTCGGAACTCACTGGCGACGCAGGCAGCGTTAGGAAAGAGCCATCAAATTCTCCCCCTCCTTTCGAGATGGTCAGAAGTGACGTTTTTAGAAGGTCCGTTGAAAACCACGCCACAAAGCGAAGGATATACACCGGGTGTTTCAGTGAACATTTTCACAATTTTTTTTAAATAGGCTTTTTTAAACAGACATCGCACAGCACACGATGTCAATGCACGTTAAAGATCCCCAGGTGGCCGAAATTATTCCGGAGCCCTCCAGTACGGCACCTCTTTCTTCCTTTCTCCTTTCACTCCCTCCTTTATCCCTTCCCTTACGGCACGGTTCAGGTGTCCAACGATATATGAGACAGATACTGCGCCATTTCCTTTCGCCAAGAACCAATTATTATTATTATTATTATTATTAGAGCGCAAGCTTTACTGGCCGCGAACTTGCGATTTCGCCGTGGCGGTGCTCCCAGGAGGCACATGACGTCACAACGCGCGCCTCGCCGCGCATATTCCCCCCTCTCTCTCTCCCTAGTCACTTGGAAAGGGTCTTCGATGCGTAAAAGATCGAGCTTTTTCTGAAGAAACATGGCAATGGACTTTTGCCAAGTGCCATGTTTCTTCAGAAAAAGCTCGATCTTTTACGCATCGAAGACCCTTTCCAAGTCAAGAACTCTGAGGCCGTCTTGAATTACCTCGAGTGTTCCCTAGTCACTACTGCGCATGCGCCACCAGTAGCACCGAGCCACAGGTGTTCCGCCGCTGCGCAGCGCCGCGCCTTTCTTTAAAATCCAACTTTCAATTTTCAGTTTTCTCTTTCTTCTCGCCCTCTCTCCTTTATCCCTTCCTTTACGGCGTGGTTCGAGTGTCCACCGAGATGTGTGAGACGGTTACCGTGCCATTTCCTTTCCTCAAAAACCAAACAAAACTAGTGAGCCGACGGCTTTCATAGTTGGCGTTGACAACTTTGCAAAGGCCGTTCGTTTTCACTATAGGAAAGGCGCACAACCGGCTCCGTGGGTCAGTGGAGACCTCAATCTCGCTTTCATGTACGTGGCGTAGGTGTCCAACTGCAGAAGCCTGCTTTGATTGCGTTCCGCACACTGAATAGGCAGCCCCCCCCCCCCCCTGCCACCCTGGGAGGTGGCAGCTAATGGTTGATCGCGAGGGATTGATCACCAAATGAACGCTGAGGCCTAGCTACTGCTGAAGTGCCGCATGTCAGCCACAGCGCTGCCAGCGCTAATGCATTCAGGCCACATCTCTCTCTCTCTCTCGCCACCGCCACATGTATCAAAGCACGAATGAGGCGTCCGCATATCCAGGGAGCCAGTTATGCGCCCTTCCTTTGCTCAAAGCCATCGGCGTCTAGAACATTGCCAACGCCAACGCCAATGATGAACACAGTGAACGCCGACATCTTTCGCTTTGTATATCCTGGATTAGCTGAGCTAATCCACATTAATTTTTTAATGTTACCAACGGCTGGCTACAAATCTCTAATTGCAACTAGGCGCCTAACTCTAGTAGTTAAAAAGTTACTTATTAAAAATTAGTTAACCATCTTACAAATCAAGCCGATTAACCGGTTTTCCGATGTCCGCCAACACTGGTAATACTATGCCGCAAAAGCCATATTTTTACCCCAAAAAGCCTACTTTCGAAATTTTTTAAAAGTGTTCCCTGAAACACCCGGTATATTCGGTTCATATTGAGTACCGTAGTTCCAGGTCGTATACTCGCAATCGCAGCAGCATTCACTGCCTGCTCTCGTTCATTCCCGAGGGCGTTGGGTCCAGTGGTATTGCACTCGCCTCCCACGCGCATGTAAGAGCGGTGCTCGAACAGCGTGCGCGTGGCCGGAGGAAGGAGCCGCGCCCGGTTCATCAAGAGACTCGGAAATAGAAACACCCGCCCCCTCCCTCTCCACTCCTCTTTTCCAGCGAAATTTCACATGCGCATAAAAATTTAGGCACCGCACCGTAAAAAGACGGGCAGGAGCTTTATCGGGGAAGTGCACGGGCGGAGTACCGTGTGCCGCCCCCGCGGCAGCCAAGCATAGAACAACGGACACACCAGAGCACCACTCCGAAGAAGCCACACTATGCACCATGCGTCCACGGTCTTCCCCGCATAACGAAGTCCGCGCGACGTATCGCAGACCAGAGGACCCTGCGTCGTGTCAACTCGAGCGAGACGAAAGTTGGGAGAGAGAGAGAAAGAGAAGAAAAAAAAAAACGAACGGTAAAATCCACAAGTGGCCAATCGCGTTCCGCCGCCGTGCCGGGAATATACCCTCGCCGCGGCCAACACAACAAAACTAAAAAGCCAGAAAAGAACCCCCTGTCCACGTCGCGAGCAGCAGCAGCAGCAGCAGCAGCAAGAATCGAGCTCGACAGCCTTCGCAAAAGAAACAAAAAATACTTCGGGAAGGAGTGGGGGGGGGGGGTAAGATTACTGCTCATGCCGCCGCTCTCGAACCAGCACAGCATCGGAGCCCGGCGGCCGAAGGCAACGAGCGGCGCACAGCAGTGGATCCCGTTGCCGGGCCAACCAATCCGGGCAGAGGCGGTGGAGCAACGCGCTCTCGCAGATCGCAGGAGAAATGAGAGAATGCACCGACGGAAAGCAAAAAGATAAAAAAGGGAGAGGCCAACGAGAAATCCAAAAAAAAAATGAAGGGGACAAGTAGATGCGATGGCCCGAGGACCGCTGAAATTGGTATAACGCGAGCGTGTCCCCGGACACGGACAGGAGGGGAAGCGATGCGGAGCAGTGGGCAAAAAGAGAAAGTCGATCGGACGGCTTCCACCCTCCCTTCTCTTCCCCAAACCAAGCGGCTGCCGAAGCCGGACCAAGTCGGCCACAGAGCCGCAGTAGCGGCAGCTACCACCAGAGCATTACACACCCTTCCCCACGCCTCCCCAAAACACACCACTCTTCTCCGTCCTTAGGGAGAGAGGACGCGGCGTCCCTTTTATTTCTGCTTTTGGCTGCCCGAAGCTGTTGATCGGGGTTTCGCAAAACCAGAGACGCTCGGAGAAATCGAGCGGCAGTAAATGGTGCAGCGAAGGGGGACAGAAGGTAAGCGTCGCGCGCTGCTGCTGGGAACACGAACCCCCCCCCCCTCCTCCTCTTTCTCACCCTCAAAGACATTGCGCGACTTCTTAGTGCACTACTTGCGTCACCAGTCCACGTCTGGAAACGGGAGAGTGCGTGGGTGGGGGAGGTGAAAACTCGCGCGTGTCAGCGAAGAGTGACGCGAAAAGATGACGTGCAATACCGGCAATATGCGGCTGCGTGTATGTGTGTGGAGAGAGAGGAGGGGTCACCGCCGTCACTGCCGCGCGGAAATCGGAAGCTGGCCAAATTGGCAGCGCCTCGTTCGCTACCCCACAACCTTTTCTCGGGGCGATAGGAAAAAGAGAGCACCCATTCGTCCTCCGCCTAGCCGTTACTCAAGGCCCGCTCGATTTCCGCCGTCTCACAGCAGCGCACGCGTTTGCTGCCGAGGCAGGGCGGAAGGGGAAGCTGCAGTCATAAAAGGCGGGGAGCGCCTCCGCTTTCTCGGGTGATGACCTCACGAAAGGCAAGTCATGGACTATTCATGGGCCTTTCTTTCAATCAGGCACGTAAGGCCCGACCGCTAACACGACGAGTATCACGGCGAAAGGCGCTTTGGCGTGGGTGAAAGGAAAAGATGGGTTCACCCGACCCTGCTCTTTTGAAGACGGGCCTCGCGGCTTGGGCCCCATCAAACGAACCGCGGCCCTATAGTCGGGCCACGGCTCACCTTGCAGTAATGGCGACTCCAGGCGTGGTGTTCTCGACGCATTCAATCAGAAAAAGGAAATGGATAGCTGGCCGCGTTAACTGCTGCATTCCAGGCAGAAGAGAGGGATAAACAGAAGGCACAAATGAAGGAGAGAGGTGCAGTTGAACCGTGTTGTAAGGAAGCTGAAGGGGCTCAGCGGTTACTTCGTTATAGCCCATGTTGACCGAGCTTCCAATGAGAATCGTCATACCTTCGTTATGTCCATTATTTCGCTATAACGAGGTTCGACAGTGCACTACGCAGCACATACAAATCTAGCACACGCACTAACACGCAAGAAAACGAGCGCAAACTACGCACGAAATGCTGACCTATCGCAGTCCGATACGACACAGCTCGATGCAGAAAGTGAACACACGCATGCACAAGCCAAAGGCATATCGATGGGTAGGGTTTTATCGGCAGCGTCTTTGGATCGGGGCGGTGGCTGGAACCACCTTCTTGCCTACTAAAAATCTAAGCACCGAATTACGCAGCTAATAATAGCAGACAACCGGGAGAAATCCTTGTCTAACAATTGTTCGGAGGCGACGTGCTCGAGCGCTCTCTCGCGATTGCCAAGGGTGGATGGGTTAAGGGGTGGTGGTTGGGGTGGGGGGTAAGCCGAGAGCAGACGCAAACCTGCCATTTCCTGTGCGCTCGAGCGGAATAGTTTAGCGAAACTACACGGTCTTCGCAAAGGCCTTCCGGAGCGCGCGAGAGAGTCGGTGAAAATCGTTACTGCAGCCGCCTAGTTCCTCCTCCTCAGGCGAAAAAAAAAAGGGGCGGTCTAGGAAAGAACAGCGACTATTTCCAACAGAGTTGGTGTAACATGACAGGAACCATGCGATCACTGTGTGCGTCGTCACCCGCTGTTTTTTGCCCGGACGTCTAAACATAAGAATGGTTGTCTACTTCCGACCAGTAAGAAGGAAAAAAATGGAGGAGGGGGTGGGGTGGGGGGCGGACTTCATGCCTCCGGAAGAAGGTGCAGTAGGAGAGCTGTAACCCTAGAGAAGCAGTATAGACATTTTCCCTGTTCGCAGCTTGATTGAGCACGGGTTGTCGGTAGATGCCTGTATGAAATCCGCCAAACAGAACACTGCTGGCACAGTGCAGTGGTAATGTGGCTGAGTTCAAAAAGGCAAATGTGAAAAGGTCCATTCGAAGGGGGAGTGTGACGCCAACACCTGTAGGTTGCTGCCAAATTTTCGCTCCTACAAGAAAAATAAAGGGGCCGGATACTTTTCTCGAAAAACATCGCACATACGCAGCTACTGACACTGCATCCTTTATCTTCGTCTTTTTTTTCTCTCTCACTTTCATACAAAACAGCTGCCTCTAAACCAAACTGCGGCTACAAACCAAACAGTTCTCCTCCCAAATCCTCCGTCTGCCGAACAGGACGCCGAAAAAAAAAAAAACTACGGCAGTACGCCCGGACGTACGCGAAAAATCGATTTTCGGCTCAAAAATTCGCCTGACTCCTCTGAAGCACTGTAGGGTGACGGAGTTATCTCGTCTGCTTCAACAACGAAAGACATGTAACTTTAATGTTTAGTTTTATAACTTATTTTCTAACTCTGATGTTAGAAAACAGAACCGTTTTCCCAAGCGAACCTCCCGTGAACACAAGCGGCCAATGAACGAGCACGAAAATACGATTCTCGCTGCTGGCGTTATAAAACACTCACGTTGTCAAACCAATACAGCGAGGCTAAGAGGCTACAAATAACAGTTGAGCCAGGAGAGAAGGCCAGAGCCGTTAGAAGCCAGGCACACCCTCTGCTTCTAACTAAAAGGCGAACACTCCTCTCTCCATAGGCAAAGAAACGAATCAAGTGGAAAATGAAACAGAACTCTGCTGCGGTCACGCGCAGTGAAAATTTCCCGCGCGCTCTGGGGCCCGTTCGCGCCAAAACAGCCCCTCTCCCTCCTCTCAGAGTGGCGCACGCGGTGCCACCGTCGCCGCCCCAGCCGTGACGTCAGCGTTGCCAGGGGCAACAGCAGTGTCGCCATGGAGACGACCCAGAGGATCACGCCCGCCTTTTGCTGCCCTTTCCCATTCTTTTTGGTGTTTATTTCACTCGATCTCACGCGCCGCCTCCCACAAACACACACACTCTCTCTCTCTTTACTTTCCAATACGAAAATCCGGTGCCCAGGGGATACGGTCATCTCTCGCTCTCCCGTTCTCCCCAAGCAGATCCCCCGGCTCCCCAATCTTTCGCTCTTCGCCACCTATTGCGCGTTTCTCCACATCTAGCGCCGCGCTCCACATCCGTCCGTCCATCGCTAGTTTCCCTCCCCGCCAGACTCCGTCCGCGGCGTGGGCGGAGGCCGTCGTCTCGAGGCGTGATCCGTGTCGGCAACGGCGTTCGCTCGCTCGCCGGTGCCAGATTAGTTTTCCCCCTCATCCACACTCCGGGCCGTCATCTTATCCCGTTAGGCGCATTAAAAGGCACCCGGAGGAAGCAGCCGTGACGAGAACGGCGGCGTGTTTACCGACGAACAACTTTCGGGGACACGGCCTCTTTACGGAGCTATACACACGCGCTCCCCTTTCTCCCTAAAAAGGAAAAGAAAAATAACGCGCCGGGATGACAGAAAGCTCGCACCCTATACTTAAGTCTGGCGACGAATTTCTGCTCATAAAAGCGGCTAGCGACTAACAGGCGTCCATGTAGGCGGTAACGGCTAACTTTGGGAATTCGTCGCCTCAGAAAAGGCGCCGGCAGCTTTCGGATTTCGCCTTCTAGTGCTTCGGTCCCCCGCAGTACTTCTTCCGTTCCAGTTGCGTTGGAAATCTTCGCCGCATGTCCCGAGTATTGTAGACGACAACAAAGGCGACAAATAGCTAACAAACCCTATTACACACGAGTCTCCAATCTGTGCTCTCGGCGTCTCATCTATATTTCATTTTTCTTCTCGTACCTGTAAAACCTAGCCATATATCCGCCGCGGTGGCTCAGTGGTTAGGGCGCTCGACTACCGATCCGGAGTTCCCGGGTTCGAACCCGACCGCGGCGGCTGCGTCTTTATGGAGGCAAAACGCTAAGGCGCCCGTGTGCTGTGCGATGTCAGTGCACGTCAAAGACCCCCAGGTGGTCGAAATTATTCCGGAGCCCTCCACTACGGCACCTCCTTCTTCCTTTCTTCTTTCACTCTCTCCCTTATTTCTTCCCTTACGGCGCGGTTCAGGTGTCCAACGATATATGAGACAGATACTGCGCCATTTCCGTTCCCCAAAATCCAATTGTTATTATTATTATTCCCTGAAGCTTCTGTTCGCTCGCCGTGTGAGATCGGCTCCCGTGTTTCGCGGAAACAGCAAAACGCTTTTCCGGTCCAACACCACGCACCCAACCAAAAGGCACGACAAGACGGATAAAAGAGAGAGAGCGTTTCCGAGAATGTCGGGGAGTGAGGAGCAATGTAGGAGGCGTATTAAAGCCCGCAGCACAGGATGGCAGCAGGAAGGGCAGACCAGAAGCAAGGGATGAAGCCATCAATCACGCCCCCACTCGTCGTTTTCCCCTCCTCCCCTCTAAGTGTCCACCCCTGCCTCATCAGGGCGAGACCCGGAGAGGAATAACGCCGTTAGAAGAGAAAGAAGGTGGAGGAGGGAGGCAAGCGGAAGGCACGAAAGAGGTGCTTGTGGAAATCTCATTAGTCAGAACCAGCACATACGCCCCCCCCCCCACCATGAGAACGCACAGAAACACGCTACTTCAACCACTGGCTTCTGTGCTTCTGCCTGTAGTGCACACGCATGGCGGGGGGCACCAGCACGGCAAATCAGAAAGCCAACCAACACACCCAATACAAAAAAAAAATAGCAGCAGCGAGAAGCGGGCCAAGGAGGGGAAGGAATTCTTCGCGCGGGGATGATTTCACAAAGGGGCCGCGGCGCGCGCTTCGACCGACAAAATAAGAACGGGCAAAGGGCCACCGCGGCGGTAGAATGAAAGGAGTTGAGGATCCCCTTTACCTCGAGGGAGGGTGAAGGAAGAAACCGTAGACAGGGCGAAGAAGGGGGCGAGAGAATAAAAAAAAGAAAGGGAAGGGAATGATGAAACGCCTCATCACATTGCAGACAGCCGCTACCGTCGCCAATTCCTCAGGGTTGATGCCCTCCTCAGATCCCCCTTTCTTCCAGCTTCTCTCCCTCCTTGCCGTTCCGTTGAAACGGAAAGAATACAATACGCCGAAAGGGAAGCAAAGCACTCCGCTTATACTGTCACCCCCCAATTTTTTTTTTAAATCTACAGGAGCAGCAGCACCAGCGAGACGAGACCACTGCTCGACGTCGTTAGTCCTTCTTTCTTCTCTCTCTCTCACTTTCTCGCTTACAATCCGAAGGCGACTCCCAAACGCACGCCCGGGTCTCCGGTAGAGGAAACGCAGGGCGCAATTCGCACGGCAGGGACTCCGGAGGGAACGGGCAGCCATTCTTCCGTCCTCCTTGCGACACGCCGAATGAGTCACGCAATTTTAAACGGAGCGCCGGGGGATACATTGGGGCTCCGGCCTTCCAAGGGAGCAGCAGACACGCTCGCGCCGGCCCGGTTGTCTTTCTTTTTTGTTCTGTCGCGCCTTCGCCCTTCTTTTCTTCCAACCCTCGGCTGTGTAATTTACGGCTCTCGTAGCAACCTCGCGCCGAGACGGTGACACACTCCGACTGCTTCGCGTCCCCACGCCACGCGGCCGACCGCGTAGAGCAGCAGCTCGACAACCACTTGCGCAGACACTTAGCGCGAACGGTGAGAACAACCACGGGTTTCCGGAAAGTAAGCAGAGCCGTGCAAATGAGGTTGGCGCGAAAGGAAGAGGTTCAAGCGCTGGTACACAAAAAGAAACATCAGTGTTTACACTCTGCAGCGTGACGTGTTAAGCTCAGCGAAAGCTGCCGCCGTGCTGCTGCCCGTCTTTTGCTAATACATACTTTTAGCATTGCGCGCACCGCGGCCCGCCACTACGCACGCGCTGATTGGCCGCGACGTGTTGACGGGAATGTGGCGCCATCTGGCGGCCTCAGGGCGATCTGCGCATGCGCAGTGGCGGCTCTCGGTAGTCGTGCGCGCTATGCTAAAAGTACCTAATAACTAAGGCCCACAGACTTCGTGGCAATGAAACAACACGGCGCTGCCTCTGTATCTCTCCCACAAGTCCGCCATCGTTAAGAAGCACATGTACGAAGACACCAGGGGCAGCGGACTGCTGTGTTATCTATGCCCGCAGCGGCATGCTTCTCATTCTACTTCTCAGAGCTAAATAAAACGCTTCGGGACTCGACGCAAGATGCCACCGCTGCGACGCTGCCGAGGAAACCATCGCGCACGTCTAGTGCGCATACCCGTACCTCTGAGCCGACGCCCCGCGCGATCACGCCCGAGCGATGGTGGCGACACGGAGGAGAAGTGGGACGACCGCGCATGTAGTTGGCGTTTCTACATTGGCCAGCCCAGTGTGGGTAGCCCAGCGAAGGCTCTCGATTTCGAAAGGACCAACGGGCAGCCATTTTGGGAAGCGGTGGAATAGGCCAAAAAACGATTGGAGCTCTCTTCCTTTTAGTTTTGTCTTTTCTTTGACCTTTTTTTTCGTATTAATCGGATCCGAGTGTAACCGTTGACCTCCCGTTACAGGCTTTAGGGTGGGCACGACTCCCCCCCCCCCCCCCACCCCCCAAAAAAAATATGAAAAAGGCCCGCAGATCACCCGTCGCAAAGGGACTGACACCAGTATCAACAACAACGCCCCCACGGTCCCGTGACTGGATGTTGACGGTATGCGCCCCAGAACCGCCGCAAAAAGAGGAACACTGAACGAGCGCAGTGCGAGCAACGGAGCACTCTCGCATCCGCTTGATGTCACCACACGCTCCGAATAGCGGAGTGTCGCCAAGCTTCGCCGGCCGCCGCCCAAACCAGCCTTCAAAATCGCGCCTCCAGTGCCGACGTCCCCGATGGAGAAGTTACCTCAGTGGACTGCAACTTGAGCCAGTCGCAATCTCGAAACTACCGCACGCAGCGCCACCTACACAGACGGCGCCATCTCCCTCTCTCTCCCGTCCGAGAAACTGGCTGACGCCCACCGAAGCAGGCATCGATCGCACGCACCGACGACGCTTGCCGCGCTCCTCACAGGGGCTTCCATTGTCTGCCATTCACGACGGCAATGAAGCACTCAGCCTCAGGGGGGAGGGAGGATGTCTTCCTACATTCCCGCTGCTCGCTCGCCCTTCGAAGGCAGCGGGACTGGCTGGCTAGCCGGACGTGCCGGAATGCCGATTCCGGGAATGAGACGCCCCTAACGAAGTGCATCGGGAGCGCTCTGCGCGCGTGCTTTACGCTTACTTGGGAAGTAAAAGGCAGGAAGCTAGAGGTAGTAACGCGGGAGTAAGCGCACACCCTCTTACAAAAGGTAGTGCGCTGGAGGAGGACCGTTTACTCTCCTTTTACTCCATTCCGTTCGGAGTGTAGTGTGCCTCGATGCAGCGCTCCCAGTGCTTTCCACCTCGTTGAGGCCACACAAGTCGGCAGAGCGCGCAGCGCCTGTACCCGCGTCCTGTCCTCTTGGGCGCTGTTCAACCTCTGCCGGATAATGTACCCAGCCCAGCGACGTGCACCCTTCTGAATGGGGAGCAACAGCCCGCTTTGGTTATTTTTTTGCACGTCCACCACCTTCGCTGCATCTCTCCCCCTTCTAGTGACGGCATGCACTCACAAAGGCACGCTCGTCGAGAACAAGTGGTTAGTTAGGGAGGTTCTGGGGGTCCTTTCTTCGCGGATCGAGACGTAGAAAACAAAAATTAAACTACGCCTTGCACGCACCCCGTGCAAACCACGCATGATCCAGGGACGAATCGCGAGCAACGCATTGAGGATGCCCGCCGACACCCTCTGTGCCGAGGCTTCTTCGTCCAAGCCATACTCAACTCATTCCATTATGCTCTCGAAACACGAATATGCCTACATTGGAGTAAAAGCTGTCCTCCCGATAGAAGACAGCTTACTCCCTTCTTACTCCTTTCTGTTTAGGGTGTACGACTCGGCGCCGAACGCCAAGCAGACGACATTTCTGCACACCCGCGAGACAAAAAACCTGCGTATGCCCATTCCCGCCCCGGCTTCAGTAGGCGTGAAGCCCTGGATGGAGGGATCGAATCTCTTTTCAACGGAGGCGTTATGGAGAGCAAGTCATGGAACCCCAGGTGGCCGAAATTAATCCAGGGCCCTGCGATACGGCACAGGCGCCTCGAAAGCCGTGGGCGTTGCTTCTCCACGAAGATTTCAAGAGAATGTTCAAACGCGAAGGACAAAACGGTACCACAATCAATATGCGCCGCAAGCTGCCGGTATAGCGAAATGCGCGGTGCCCCGGGGTGCGTAAAGCACTGATATAACTGCGAATTTCGCGTGAGGATTCCAACTCTTCGGCGAAATGGCTCTAACCATCGCACCACCGGTTTTTTTTTTATTAGGCGCGGGCTTGGTGAATGCCTGCGAGACGCAATTTGCATATTGCGGCGCCAGGCGAGCCCTATATTAGCCCGCCGTGTTTTGACAAACTCGCACCACAAATGCCACCCCCCCCCCCCCCCCCCCCTCGAGGGCGGTGGAGAACGTCGCGGCCACTACCTCGTAAATCAAAATGATTTCGGGAAGGCCTCCGCATACCGGAAGGCGACCGGAAAAAAAATATCCACGCCCACAGCCGGGCGCGTGCCCCAGGGCAGCTACACACCCGTCACGGAAAGATAAAAAAAATAGGAGAGAAATTATACAAAGCGCCCAAAACAAGCTCAGT
Organism: Amblyomma americanum; assembly: GCA_030143305.2. Taxonomy (NCBI): domain Eukaryota; kingdom Metazoa; phylum Arthropoda; class Arachnida; order Ixodida; family Ixodidae; genus Amblyomma; species Amblyomma americanum. The sequence continues at coordinate 14,954 of JARKHS020035476.1, read as the reverse complement.
GAAAGTGGCTACAGGCGGATCCGCCTATACACGGAAATTTCTCTCTCGCTAACATTTACTCCGGCTGTTTTTGTTGTTTTTTCCTTTTACTTCTCCTTCCCGTTATTTTAAATAAAACTGAAAAACCGACAACACCCTCCGCTCCCCAGCCGTCGTACACCCAGCAGGGCGCGGCGACATGGCTTGTTCGTCCAGGCTAGTTTCGGTCGATGCCGATGTCAAGCGGGCAAAGGGGCAGTATACACGACGGAAGAAATTCACATATAGAGACAGGCACAGCAGCAGTGCGCACACGAGCGGTCTGCGCATCACAGCAAGACAGGGAGAGGTGGTAATAAGTGTGGACTGCTGTAACATCTCGACACCACGCACAACATGGGCAATTTTTTTTTTACATATTGTTCGAGACGTCGCCAACGCAGCTATCCATCGACACACGGGCCAGCTTTAATCTATCCCCAAGCGGTTATTTACGGAATAAACGGGTTCTCGAATAATAAATGAAATGTTGTGATCAAATGTTTAGGGGAATCCCTCACGGTGGAGTGGATTTCTAATGAGGGAGCAATAACTCACTGCCAACTACCCAAGCGCAGCCATACGGTTACAAAAGAAACCCACTGGTGGGTGCCTTATTATTAATAAAGTTTCGAGACGCGGTTACTGTAGGACCATTTATTCCTCGGACAAGCTTTCACGTCGGCGTGGCTTCCTGGCCAGGATTACGCGCGCCTATCGGAAGATATTCGCTAGCCCAACGCACCAACATACTAGCGTGGCTTCTTGTTCCTGTTTGTCGGAAAGCGCCCACAACTCCACCAAAGGGAGGAGGTGGTGGAGGGAGAGAGAGAGGGGGGGAGGGTGCTTGAGGAACGCAAGCAGCAGCATCAGCGTCGCCCGCGCGCGACCCCGGCGTTATCGTACGACGGAACCGACAGCCTCGAGAAGTCGGCGACGGAGCCACGCCGAGGCCCAAGAACACCACACTGCCAAGCACACAACACACACACATACCAGCCACCAGCAGTAGAACGCAAAGAAAGAACACGGAGAAGAAACGATATAAAGAGCAAAGCAGGGAAGACGACGGGCGGCATCGGAGAACGCGGCGCCAATGTCGCCACACAACACACAAGCGCCGTGCGGCGGCACGCCGGGCGTGAAGAATCCGGGGCGGCCGGGCGGCGACAAGCCAGCTTCTGAGAAAAACAGGACCGGCCGTGTGCGTGCGCGTTCGTGCGTGTGTACCGTACTTCACGCCCGTTTAGCTCGCATTTCAAACTCGGAATGCCAAAAAATAGCGCTGCGAAACGACACGAGTAGTTGAGGGTATGGCGAGCGCTACACTGAATTAAGCATTCGTCGAACCGATGGCCAACAAACGCGCACGCGCAAACATTAAAAGATCAGGGCAACAAGTCAAATGCAAGGGCTAAACGTGTTGTAAGCTAAAAAAATGAATGTGCAAGGATGTAAAAGAAAGTATACAGTCAGATAACCTCTAAAGCGTCGCTTAATTAAGGTTTGATGTTTTCTGTTCGCAAATGGATGGGAAGCATACTGTTCCCACGACTTCCTTTCCGTCATCGCGAAACTGGCCCAATGTCACAGTGTGTTCTGAGCCCTGTTACACAGTTTACGCGAGATGCCCACAGACGGCGGCGCGGAGCCTCCAAGCTAGCGTTGTTGTACTACCGGTACTACTCAATGCCACGCGCTCAACTGTTCCCGCTATGTCTGGCCCACCCTGTATACACTCACAATGATATATATGGACACTCTTCACCGTCATCCAGGTGAGCTCTGCTGAGCGGACGCAAAACTACGCCTGCGAGCCCCAAAATGGGACTTTCACATCAAGAAACAAAAAGACACAGAAACGTATTTCGCCGCACCGAACTGCACAGAGCGGGGCCACCTCTCGCGCACACAAAACGTCCAATTCTGGCTTCGCGCCCGGACCTGCATTATATATATTCACCGAAACAAGCCCGCTATTATAAACCGAGCGAGGCGCATTGTGCGCGGGGCGACCCACAAAAAACGCAAGCGAAACCTTGAAACACATCCCCCGCCCCCGTGTAATAATAATAAAGGCAGCAGCAGCAGGCGTGCCATACACAGCTGCAAATACGACAGTCTCCCTTCACCTCCTTCGAGACATGAGCAAAGGAACGCGTCGGCCGCATAGCCAGTCGTCGCGAGCGAAAGAAAACAAGTCGGCAAGCAAGCAAGCAGCAGCAGCCCGGCCGGACGCGGGCGGCGGTTTGACGGTGCGTCTAGCGCTAAAGAAAGAAATAAATATGCAGGAGGATACTCAAGCAGAGAAGCGAAACAAGTAACGGCTTCGGAAAACACACTCACCAACCCTCCCCCAGTAGAGAGAGAAGACAAGCGGAGGCGGCGGAGAAGCAGCTCAAGCAAGCAAGCTCCCGTAGTAAGGTAAGCAAACAGGAACGCGGATCCGAGGGAGAGGCGGCTTCCTCCCAACAACAGAGGCCGCCTCGCCCCTCCTCCTTCACCGGCCTTGGAATTCCAAAACGGTCGCGGCGGCAGGAACGCGGCGAGTAGAGCGAGATACACCACCACCAACAGGGACGGACGGCGCCAAGAAAAGCAGCCGCGACAGCAGCACAACACGCGCCACGGACGGACGGACAGTCGGGGTCAAAAGTCTCTGGACCACGTGTTACTCAAACGAAGCCGATGAATCTACTATTAGCCGGCGGCTGGAGACCACACTAGTGGACGTGAAAGAGAAAATTTTGGTCTTTCATCTCCACAAGTGTAGTCTCCTGCCGTCGGCTAATAGTAGAGCTATGGGCTTCGTTTGAGTAACACGCGATCCAGAGACCTTTGACCCCGTCTGGACATCCAAGATGCAACAGCGGCGGCAAAGGGGTGCAATGCGGCGGACCATGCCACCAGTGTTTGACACCTGCGCTTGCTATTTTATGTCCCCTGTAGGCCCTGAAAACCATGTTCCGCGACTCAAAAGAGAGCCCGCCTAACACGCGGCAGAGACAGCGGAACACACCTCCGCTGACGCGAAATTAAGAGGCGAGAAAGTGTTCACTCAGCTGCACCCAAAGCTAGTTGGCGAGACGCTTGGGTTAGATCTCAGCCAGCCACGCCAGGCGGGGTTGAAGGAACAGAACTGAGGACCAGAACCAAGAAAAAAAATAAACCGGCCAGTAGAACATGGGGGGGGGGGGGGGGGGGGGGAAATAAAACCGGGGAAGAGAACCAGGAAACAGAACCGCGGAACCGAGGTGATTGAGAAACAGGCCGTTGTCATTAGGCCAGGGTTCCAAGAAAGCCACGTTGAATTACTGCATCGTCTTTGAAGACAACAAACTGTTTCTGCCCACTCATATGATCTTTAACTTCGCACAGCTTGGGAGTCCACCACGCCACAGCGCAGACCGGGGTCTCTGTTATGCACCCAACTCGCTAGCGACTCTGCGACATGCCCCGAGAAACCTATACGCATGAACAAGCATACAAAATACACGGACTTTCCCTTTCCTTAAAAGGGTAGTTCCGACGACTCAAACAGCGGCACCGCAGTCCAATCCGAACGCAGGACGGATAGGTATACTTGGACCTCGTTATATAACGAAGTTGAAGGGGCCTGGCGATTGCTTCTTTATAGCCCGTGTTGACCGAGCTCACAAGGGAAACCGTCATTCATTCGTTATATCCAATATTTCGTTATAAACCGTTTCGTTATAACGAGGTTCGACTGTATTTGAAATCAGCGAGTCACAACAGGCGGAGGAGCGCCGACAATACGGTACCGGTACAACGAGCAACCCGCGATAGCACAGTATGTGTCCGTCCTTTAGTACTGTATACGCCTCACCTGTCCTCCTAACTTCGCTAAGCCCTATCACATCCCATTTAATTCCCGCTAGTTCCTCAAACAGCACTGCTAGGCTAGCCTCACTAGCTAAAGTTCTAGCGTTAAACGTTGCCAGGTTCAGATTCCAATGGCGGCCTGTCCGGCCACGAAACGAAAGATCCGGAAACGAAAGATCTGATTAAGAAGCGCCAAAACATGAGGGCACCTAACCCTACCGATAGAATAGAAATAACGGAGCTATCAAAGTTAATAAATAAGCGCAAGGTAGCCGACATAAGGAAGTTTAATATGGAGAAAATCGAGCATGCTATAAAGAACGGGGGTAGCCTAAAAACAGTGAAGAGGAAACTAGGCATAGGTAAAAACCAGATTTATGCATTAAGAGACAAGCAGGGCAATGTCATTAGCAATATGGATAAGATATTTAACGTAGCCGAAGAGTTCTACACAGACCTGTACAGTAGCCAATGTAATCAGAGCGTTAATGAGAAAGACAGCAGTGGACAGCAATGCGTCATCCCGCCAGTAACGAAAGATGAAGTAAAGAAAGCCTTAGAAGCAATGAAAAGGGGAAAAGCGGCTGGGGAGGATCAGGTAACAGCAGATTTGTTGAAGGATGGAGGGGACATCGTGCTAGAAAAACTAGCCACCCTGTATACGCAATGCCTTATGACCTCGACTGTACCAGAAGCTTGGAAGAATGCAAACATTATCTTAATTCATAAGAAGGGAGACGCCAAGGGCTTGAAAAATTACAGGCCGATCAGCTTACTATCCGTTGCCTACAAAGTATTTACTAAGGTAATCGCTAATAGAGTCAGGGCAACGTTAGACTTTAATCAACCAAATGATCAGGCAGGCTTTCGTAAAGGATATTCCACAATAGATCATATTCACACTATCAATCAGGTGATAGAGAAATGCGCAGAATATAATCAACCTCTATATATAGCTTTCATTGATTACGAGAAAGCATTCGACTCAGTGGAAACCTCAGCAGTCATACAGGCATTGCGTAATCAGGGGGTAGAAGAGCCTTATGTCAAAATACTGGAAGATATATATAGCAACTGCACAGCTACTATAGTCCTCCATAAAGTCAGCAATAGAATTCCAATAAGGAAGGGCGTCAGGCAAGGAGACACGATCTCGCCAATGCTGTTCACCGCATGTTTACAGGAGGTATTTCGAGGCCTGAATTGGGAACAGTTGGGAATAAGAATAAATGGAGAATACCTAAATAATCTGCGATTTGCTGATGACATTGCCTTGCTGAGTCACTCAGTAGGTGAACTGCAAATCATGATCAATGAGTTTTAGACAGGCAGAGCAGATCGATGGGTCTAAAAATTAACATGCAGAAAACCAAGGTAATGTTCAACAGCCTAGCAAGGGAACAACAGTTCACAATTGGCAGCGAGAGCCTAGAAATTGTGACGGAATACGTCTACTTAGGGCAGGTAGTGACAGCTGATCCGGATCATGAGAGGGAGATAACTAGAAGGATAAGAATGGGGTGGAGCGCATATGGCGAACTCTCGCAGATCATGAGTGGCATTTACCAATTTCCCTCAAGAGGAAAGTGTACAACAGCATAATCTTACCGGTACTCACCTACGGAGCAGAGACGTGGAGGCTAACGAAAAGAGTTCAGCTTAAGTTAAGGAAAACGCAGCGAGCCATGGAAAGAAAAATGATAGGTGTAACGTTAAGAGACCGGAAGCGGGCAGAGTGGGTGAGGGAACAAACACGGGTTAATGACATCCTAGTCGAAATCAAGAGAAAGAAATGGGCTTGGGCAGGGCATGTAATGCGAAGGCAAGATAATCGCTGGTCCTTAAGGGTAACGGAGTGGGTTCCAAGAGAAAGTAAGCGTAGCAGGGGGCGGCAGAAGGTTAGGTGGACGGATGAGATTAAGAAGTTTGCAGGCAAAGGGTGGATGCAGCTGGCAAAGGATAGGGTTAATTGGAGAGACATGGGAGAGGCATTTGCCCTGCAGTGGGCGTAGTAAGGCTGATGATGATGATGATGACAACGAGCAAAGCACCGGTGGGTTCCACACCCGTAAAGAGAACCAGGCACCGAAACCGGCACCTGGTGAATCTGACACGAGCTCTCCGTTAAGAGGTGTCCTGTTCTTCCCTGTCATCATCAACATCGACCAGGTTAAAGTCCACCGCGGGAAAAAGCACTTTCTCACTGCGTTATCTCGGAAGATCCGGTTCTCCCTCACACGCAGCACCATATTCAATACCGTTTATAATTTCGTTATTTTGGAATCCCTAACAGGCCACTCATTACATGTACTCCGTTTTACGTGTACCATCCAAGTCCACTTCGTTAGCTGGTATCCGCTATGGTTAGCGGCATCTCGAGTCGTTCGTTAATCCACGTTGACCAGACTACCCCCAATCACTCGTCCTTTCACAGCTCGCTGCGCTGTTATCGATTCCCAGAGTTCCAGACCAGAGACAAATTCTTCCGGCCGACTTCTTCACTCTTGGCCCACCATAAAGGCTGCTCCATCTATATCTGATTTGAAGCCTTCTCGGCAGCGTACAAGCTTCGGCTGCAGGCGAATGTTGGAAGGATTGCATGGGTTATATCGCTGCATTGTGTTTATTACGTAAGCACAAAGTCCTGTTAATATTACACACGCGGCTGTCTGGTTGTCATCGATAACAACCCCTGTACGTTACAAACGCTAACAGCTACGCCGTTCACGATGGGTGCGACGATGAGGCTAAGAAAGCGAACCATGTCATAATGGCATCCAGTACCCAAAGCAACCTGCGACGCGCGGCTCCTTGTAATTCGCTACTCTTGCCTCCGTTTCCCAAATTATACAGTACGAAAGTGCGAAATTATACAGTACGAAAGCTGTCCCCCCCGAACGGTCTCGGGCATAAAGAGGCCGGGGATGCCTTAGACGTTTGCGATTGTACACGGGGCCTACCCGCACTCGTCGCACCCCAAGTCTCGCGCCAGCAGACGACGTCCAGATGGCGGCGCGCGTCACCTTCCAGGCCCCAACGGCGCATGCGCAGACACCCGGGTCAAGGCTCCGCAGCCCCTACGCACGCACACACACACGCACCCTGCGCGCAATGCGACCGCCAAGCTCAGACAGTGCTTCAGGCGCGCGCGCAGTTTTTATCAGGCACAGATGGTGCGGGGGGAGGGGGGGGGGGGTTTGTGCACCCGCTCTGTAACCTCATACGTGAACGAAGGCACTACAGCTTGCAGGGAGGGCTACGAAGTAAAACGAAAGAGGCGCAGTCGGAAGAACGAAAAAAAATGGGGAGATAAAGAGGGGAAACACGGATAAGAGGACGAACGCGGCAGTCCGGAGATGCAGCGCGCAGCGGAGAGGAACGCCAGAGAAAAGGCTGCCAGTGAAGAAGAAGAAGAAATAAAAGAAAGAACTGCCAGGGGGCCCCAACGTATAGGGTGGGGTAGCGCAAGGCATCGTTACGGATCGAGGCGTCATCCTGGAAGGAGACAACGCTACCAATTCTGCCCAGACAGGGAGGGTTCTTTCTCGGGTCTACAGGGCTTCGCGGGGTGGCGCCATGACGTCACGCGGTCATTAGAGGACCTGCAGGGGCGATGATGACAGTGGTGGCGAAGGCAAGCTCGCGAAAAGATGGGCGTTAAAATTCGACTTTCTTTTTCCAGTATCAAACAATGACCAAAACCAGGCGGGAAACTTCTCCGCGCCATTCACTCCCACGCCTTTTTTTTTTCGTGTGTGTGTGTAGCTGTTCTGCAGCGCGGAGAGAGGGAAAAATGACTGAAACACGAAAAGTAAGCAGCATGAAATCAAAACAGCGAAGGGCAAAAGGAAAAAGAAAGCTGCGAAGCAGAATTTAAAGCCTCGTACCCACAAACGGAACCCTACTCGGCAAGGCATAGTTACGCAAGGTTTCTTCGCCGACGAAAGGAGCTCAAATCGGGCGCACTAAGAAGACTGGCGCCAAGATTGGGCCACGCCTAACACTATACAAGTATTTGGTGCAGAAAATTATAAAAAAAAAGGTTCGCGGGAAAGGGGGGGGGGGGGCGTCGTTCGAGCTTACAGAGTACACTGCATAAGAAACCCTCGCGACGCCGCCATTTCTGTTCCCACATGAAAGGAAACCATATAGTATAACCGCTTTTACACGATGACAGGCTGCACTCCACGCATGCCGCCCACACCGCTACGTACAGGCTCTCGATAGGTACTCAACTACATCGCCAACGACGCCTGCGTCATATGCACTGAGCCAGACACTACTTTTTTTTTTTCCACAAGGACAAGCCTCCGCAGTGTGTAAATAAATGGCCTTAGAGGAAGCAAGAAAACACGTGGGCGGACAACGAGAGAGAGAGAGAGAGGGGCGGGCTTTCGCAATAAACAGAAAGAATAAACACACACAAAAAAGGCGCAGGGCCATTGAAACGCGATCACCCGTCCATTGTTTCCGTATCTCAAAGGTCGCGCGGTCTGGAGCCGAGCAGACTTGCAACAAGACAGACGCCGACGAGCAAAGAAAAAAGTGGGGGGGGGGGGGGGGAGAACACAGGGCGCAACGGTGGCATGATATAACGCGCTCGTCTCGCAACCGAAGCCCGGAGTTTCCTCTTTTTTTTTTCCCGCGACAACAAGCTCTGCCAAAGACACGGGAAAAGGGCGAAACCTGAGAAACGACTCTGCGCCTTTGTAGCGCGCGCTGCAGGGAGCCCACGGATAGGGCGATGCAGAGATTAGAGCAGGCGAGGAGAAAAATAAGAGGTAAATACAATTCCCGCGTGAAAAAGAAGCCCAGTAGCAGCGGCAGCAGCAACGGATTTCTCTACCCTCTCTCTCCCCCTTTCGCGTGACTCAGGCAGTCGGTTGCGGACCAAACAAAGCAACGGCAATGACAAACGCGGCAGGGGGGCCAGCCACGTTGGCAGCAAGGTTTCCGTCTCGGCGAACGGTGTACAACACACAACGCGGGGCGCACAGATCGGGCGACAGACGCACACAAGAGTCGCGCGAATAATGCGGCGCCGCGAAACACACTCGGAAGCGACGTTTATTTCCCACATCAATCCCCGCGCGAGATGGGAACGTGCCGAGTAATGCGAACAGATGGCGATTTTTAGTGACGCGAGTACAGTCTTTGTCAAACAGCCCAAGGGGCTCTGCCTCTGAGCCCTGCAGGGAGGCTACTCTTGCATATTCAGAGACCCTTATCTCACGGAGGCGGGAGGAACTTGAAGTCCTCAACCCTCCCAAGCTTAGGACTGCCAAATATGCTGAAGAGCCCTGCTACACGACTGGGAAGCAATCCCCCTTGGCCTGTATATTTTTGACAAAGACTATACATTTGACCAAAGAGTATCACGGCACAAGGTGTTTGGTCTGTATACGAGGCGGAGTCAAAGACACCCCCCCCCCCCTCTTCCTTTTTCTAAGCGTTCCACTACAAAACAAAATGACGAGTTCAAACCGAAACGGGGTGAGCAAAGCTTCTGCAATGGGCATAATGCGCAGTGCATCGCTCCACGAGGCTTTTCTGCTGGCAGGGCTTCGAAAGCAACGGCACGTGACCAACAAGCTCATTACGATATCGAATATGGCTCATCAGCACTGAAACCCGGCGTTGTCTTCGCTGACCGCAAAAGTGTTCAAGAAAATTCATTGTGACGTCACCATGGTACCTGATACCGGAAGTGACGTCATCAAACCGGAAGTGGAACCGAGGCAACGTCATTGGAACAGAAGTGACGTCAGCTCTAAACCGGAAGTGACGTGGCGGGTTGGTTAAAGCAAATGTACACGTATGTCGCGTGGTCTTTCCTAACAGCCTTCACCCTATGGGCTTCGATGCATTAGTACTAGTTACCAACTAGTATTGACTGTAGTCTATAGTACGCAAATATAGTTAACTAGTAGCTCACGATGCCGCACAAAGGATTTCGCATCCACAGCAGGTAAGCACGTAGTCGTAAGTGCCCTCCGTAATTTCTCCAATATGCGTCAGGCGTCAGCATGGTCAGATTGCGGCACCGTGCTCCATTCAACTTTCGACGCGACTTGTTTGCACTCATTAGGCTATGGCAGATATCCGACAGGAAACGGGTTCGAAATTGCCGGGTATTGTCGGCACCGCTGCAATAGATACGAGTGGAGAACAGCAGACAAACAGCAACGTCACACGCTCATGGAAAAGATATCCCAACGAATGTCGATTACTGTGCCCTCTCTTGTATTGTGCTTTCAGCGAGGTACACTGAAATCTCGTTACTTCGAACGCGCTCAATTCGAATTTCCGGTTTACTCGTATTAAGGCTTCGGGCCCGTTATCATGAAGCATGTTAAAAGCATTCCCGTAACTAGAGTCATTTCAGTCCCCTTTGCAATGCTGGGAGCCGACTGTCCTTATCAAATGACAGTAGAGGAAACAAAGGGGAGACCTTCTTATCACTTATAACAAAGACCTTCTTATCACTTTATACAAACTGGGCTTCCCGGCAATATCCTAGGTATAAGAAAAGCAGCCAAGCAGCCACTCCAAATACCAGCTTTAGCTGTCACCAAGCTGGTTACAATGCAAATACAGTGGAATGGAATCGCATTCATTCAAACTCCCTTAATTCGAACACCACTTGTTCTTAGAACAAAGTTAAAGTTTTAAAGCTCTTCGAGCTAGAGTTATCAATAGACAGTGTATATACCTGCAAAATACTGAGGATACTTCAGTATTCAGGCCAAGCAACACGCGGTATCCGCTGCAACTGAGCATAGGTCAAGAGCGCACTTCAAACGATCGCGTTCACAACAAGATAACATGTCTGCGGCTATTTCCAGATTGCCCGGATAAGTGCTTTCAACGAATAGCGGGGGGGGGGGGGGGGGGGAATGGAGGGGACACTTAAGCCCCACCTTAAGGGTATGACGCGAAATCGTTGATGGCTTAATGTCCATATATGCGGAAGTGGTCATTCTCGACTTTCCAATCACGGATCCCCGGGAGTCCTCATGCCACACCTGGCGCAGTGGTGCACCATCGCCCTGCGATGGTAGTGCTGCCACCGGCGGGCCTCGTGAGACCCAGGTTGCTCCTCCCGAGCAACCTCTCGCGACCAATCATTAACCGCAACGGTGGTCAGTGTGCTCACAATCCGGTGGGCAGGTTGTGATGACGCCACAAGGTCACGTGACCTAGGTGGCTCACCTAGGTTGCAGGAGCGGCCGGCTACGAGGCTTCTATAGCGGTCGTCAACGCCGACGCCTGACATTTTTTTTTTCCTCCGACATGGGGCTACTAACCCTATCACGTTAAAAAAAAAATAGGGAGTGGTTCCACTGGATACTAGCTTACAGGTTCTGAACCTAGGGTTTTCACGCCCCTCCACAGGATACAGCACAGATAAGGACGGCGCGATAAGGAACGCTGAGAGGCTGGGCCCCAGTTTCCGAGCGGGTTACACTGAGGGTGTTCACCCCGTCTACAACCAAACAGGATGAAGAGGCGGGCCCGCAGAACAGGCACGCGGAACCCGATATCCAATCGCCCGTGGTGCAAGGGGACACAGCTGCGGCATCCGCCTCTCATGACGGGGTTAACGCAAGCCGCCTCGCTTTCGGAAGGCACAGCAGCAGGCCATAGTGTATCATATCTCATTAGCGAGATAAGAGGCGATGAATACGGGCCGCTCGTCTATTAATCGCATCCGCTGCGAGATGCCATTTGCACGCAATGTACAGTAATAGCGTCAGGAATGCTTTCGATGGGCGAGCTACGTAAAGGGGAGCGTACTTTGCCCCCCACTTCACCCCCGTCCCCCTATTTTTTTTCTGAAAGCCTTAATTTTAAATTACTATTATCTTCCAAGCTGTGTATCCATTTTTTTTTTCGGGAAAAGGATACCAAACAGCGCAGCAAAGAACGCTGGTTCAACTTTCGGTGCATTGACTGATTGAAAACATCTTTATTAAGTGAATATTCGTAGAACACGTGGGTGGGCCGCCTAGTGCGGTAGTCCACTGGTCATTGCTGCTGCGCTGGCACTAAGCGAGGTTATTTCGGAGACAATCGTGGGAGAGGAATCGGCCAAGCACTACCCACAGCCAGAATGCATCTGCTTCTAAATACAGTCGAACCTCGTTGTAACGAAATAATGGATGTAACGAAGGAATGACGATTCCCCTTGGAAGCTCGGTCAACACGGGCTGTAACGATGTAATGGCTTTTCCTGCCATTCAGTGAGCCTTCCTCGTGTGAGTGCACCAAAACTGACCAACGCAGGCCCACGAAAGGAAGCCGACGTTTCTTGAGTACTAGGTGGCAGCATGGCTGCGCTGGCTGATAAGCGTGTGCTCTTGACACTCCGTGACGCTTACGTCAGTCCACAATCCCACCACTCTGCCGTCTAAAGAAGTAAAAGTTCATCCACGCGAGGACAGTGCGCATCGAAGGGCAAGCGAAGCGAGACATCGCCTGTCACTATAAAAGGACGGACGCATCCTTCCGCGTCTGTTTTGTGCTTCGATGAGTCCGCCAACCCAGAAACTGCGGGGAACGACTCCCCCCCCCACCCCCCCCCCCTTTTTTTTCCGGATGCGCGGGCAATAAAAGCGTTTACAGGGTCACAAAACGGTTTACCGCAGCCGCGCAGAACAATGGAATGGGCGCAGGGGGGCAAACTGCTGTCCCGCCCTCCACCAGCACGTCAGCAGTAGAGTACACAGAGCGCTGCGGAATGCGCCGGTTTTTAAGCGCGCGCTCTGGCAAATGCCTGCAGGGGCACCTCCTGAAACAAGCTCATGAAGACCTCCGACGGAGGCTCGTGCACTAAACCTTGACCGATGAGCGTAAAGGACGACTGCCTGGAGTAAAACGCGCCACGCGTCGCTCGCCTCTCTCAATGTCTTTCGCGAAGAAAGAGGCTTGGCGCGGCCGCCAATAGCCAGTCGAACTCGACATTTGCAGGTCATGGCCGCACACTCATCCGCCGGGACAGGAGAGAGAGAAAGAAACACGCTACGGAGTGCTTGAATATGGCGTGCCACGACCGAACGTCGCGATATACTATGTAGCGATATGGCTATGTAGTTGTATGCGACTGAGCCGGCCTGTTTTGCTGGGGAAGTACAGTCTCTGTCAAACGTGTACATAGAGCCCAAGGGGTCTGCTTCTGGAGCCCCGCAGTGCGGCTCCTCCAGCATACTCAGGGACCCTAATCTCACTAAGGAAGGCGGAATTTAAGTCCTAAACGCTCCCAAGCTTAGGAGCTGTCAAATGTGCTAAGGAGCCCGGCTACACGACTTGGAAGCAAACCCCTTGGGCCGTACATTTTTGACACAAAGGCTGTACCTTTACACGGTAGTGGCGCGGCTGCCTACCGTGCACTGAAGAAACCCTGCGTTACTGGCAAAAAAGGCTCACTTCTCCAGCTGCGACCGCCGGGAGAGAGGTCAATGTCTTAAGAGCAGAATAAAAGCCGTCGGCAAACAATCCGAAACTAGAGACCACCCGAGGCGCCTGCGCTCGAAGCACGGTACAGTGAACCTCTAAGAAATGGCTCCGTCATCCCAGTGCACACCCTAAGAGCTGTGAAACATTCGCGTTACTATCTCGAGCACATAACGACGCCGAGAACTTCGCCCAGCACCGATTCCTACCCGTTCGCTCCGTTCACCCTTCCAGCACCCCTCCAGTTAGGTCCCGCACCCGGGCACTACGGAACGGCATCCTCATTCCTCAGCAGAGCGAACGCGGATCTATTTGCTTACGACATACGACACCAACAACTCCCACAATCACGCGACAAAAGCCGCTACACAAAGACACCGCTCCGACAGGAATTATGCAGATTGGGACTACCTCGAAATTATTCTCTCGGAAACAACGCTATGCGGTACATCAAAGAGGGCGGTTGGAAGGTCGAGACTCGGAACAGGCCAGACGTCAGAGCCTCGCAAAGAAAAAAAGGAAAAGTAGAAAGAAATAGGACGGCAAGTGACTCACTGAGCGCAATGTTAGACGAGGAGTAAGAGAGGTTGTTCGCGCGGTGCCGCGGCTTGCGGTGGTAGCTGCCGGTGCCGTAGGAAGAAGGCGGCGACGACGACGCCGAGTTGGCCGGCGGCAGCAGCCCGAGGTGACTGTCGGCGGCGCACGGCTGCGGGCTCCACCGGCGACGCTGGCCCAGGTGGCACGTGCGCCGCAGTCGCTCAAGGCCCGCCGACGGCGACATCGCCCCGCGCAACACACACACACAATGGACGACGACTACACGGATACAGAGTGTGGGCGCGTGCACTCCAACCACACGCGCAGCACGCACACAACAGGCGTCGACGACACTCCGCTGACTGACTGGCTCGCTGAGTGTGGAGCACCGGAGGGTCGGCCGATATGATGGGAGCCGTTGAGTGACGGCGCGCCGAAGCGTTTCGGAGGCGCCGGAGGGGGAGGAGGGAAGAGAGAGAGGAAGAAAGGGGAGAGGCTCGGCGTTGTCACGCGGCAGCCTGCGGCTTCCTTTCTTGTAGCGCACACAACACTCGGCCGTCGCAGCAAACTACGGGTCGCCGCTAAGCGCAGCTACCGCCGCCACCGCTACAACGCGAACACAACTGCAGACGCACAGGGCGCGAGGAGCTCGGCCCAAGGCAGCGAGCAGCTTGGGCGGCGGACGTGAACACATACACACACATGCACGCGCGCAACGAACAGCAGCTGCACGCGCGCACAGAGCGTTGTTATAAACACGCACGCACGCTCGACCCGCCGGGGGGGCGATTTGTTGCAGGTGTGCCGCCGCGGTTGGGAGCCAGAAAAGCCTTGCAGCACGGAGGGATTTGGGAGGGGAGGGAGGTGGCACGTGACCGTGCTGGTTCGCGCGTCGCGCCGAGGAGGCAACGCACCGAACCAACGCGGATGTACAGGGGGGAGGCAGCGGCAGGAGGGGAGTGAGTTGCACCGCGAGAAATTAAAATAAAATTTTATAGCGATGGAGAGAGCACGGACGTGGTCCCATGACGACAACGACACAAAGCACGCGGCCAGCAAGTGAAACGCCTTCGCACCTGGCCTGAGCAGCTCCGGGGAGTGGA